>PVIU01005106.1:0-117902 GCA_004026605.1 Ondatra zibethicus
TGCTGCAATGTGCTCTGTCCAGGGCCTGCATCCTCCCAGCTGCTGCAATGTGCTCTGTCCAGGGCCTGCATCCTCCCAGCTGCTGCAATGTGCTCTGTCCAGGGCCTCTATCCTTCCAGCTGCTGCAGTGTGCCCTCCCTCTGAGTCTCAAATCATACACCAATGGCAATGAAACACAAAATGTCACGTACTGGAAGCCACCTTCTCTTACAAACTAAACAACAGTGCTTCCACGCCTATTCATTCATTTGGTTATCTCTTCTTCTGAGTGTGTGATGTATGTGCCCCTGGTCACTGGTGGAGGCCAGAGGTGGATGCTTGGTGTTCTGTTTAACACACTCTACCTTATGCCCTTGAGATGGGGTCTCTCACTGAACCTAGAGCGAGGCTAGAGCTAGGCTAGAGATGCCAAGTCCTAGTAAATCTCCTGCCTCTGCCCCCTACAGTGCAGAGGTTGCAGACCCTTTTACTAGGCTTCTTACATGCATACTGGGGATTCGAACTCAGGTCCTCATGGATATACAGCAAGTGCTCTTACCTGCTGAGCTATTCCCTCTGCCCATATTTCTTTATTTCTTTTGCAGGCCCATTTGGCTTTGCAGTGTTGGTAAGAGATCCATCAGGAAGATGCAGCTGCACCAAGGCCCTCTGTAATGAGCTTCTTCATGCCAGGAAAATGCCATCTGAGGGCTCATTGATTCTGCTTGCCCTGCTCCTGCGTGGGTCTCAGCTTCTCAACAGAGGAGCTAATGGCTGCATAAAGGTGAGTTGACCCCAGATGCTCTAAGCCCCAGCAGGGATCCCATGGCGATGGAAATGAATACACGCTGTGCTGCATCTTGGATGCAGGTGACTGCTTTTTCTGTTCTTCTTCAGAGTTCCAAAGAGCCGCAGCCATAGCCAGCTTGTGAGCTTGCCAGCCAGCGACAGGGACACTCAGCGGGTCAGCATTTGAGCTGTAAACAGCCATTTGACAGATGACAGGATTTTCTAAGCCTGAGCCAGAAAGAGACCAGGGGGACAGAGACCTCCAGAGGAGCTATCCTTGAAGCATCAAGCTGACGAAATGGGGCCTAGAAATGACAGGACGCTGGAGGCCACCAGTTCAGAAGACGTGCGTATGGAGAGCAAGGGTTCTTTTTATGACAACCGGGAACTGTGCAGAGACTGAATTTGTTCAACGATTTAACCGTCCGGCCTGGAGCCTCCAGCAGGCCCAATGCTCCTGCCCACCTCTTAGAAACTGATTCGGAGGATGGTCAGGCTGATTTATTCTTTCTCTTGGCACTATTACTTTCTGCTTCAGAAAAATAAGGAACCCAAATCCAAACTGAGTAGATCTATCCCTATAAGCAAGAAGCTTATACTTCTAAAACGACGCCATGTTCTCTTCCTCCTCCTCCTCCTCTTCATTTAAATTTCCCCCTTGAATCACTGATGTTTCAGTAAGGGGACAATGAGAATTTAATTGCTCAGCTCTGTATATGATCCCTATCCCCTCTCCAAAGGTCTCATTCCAGGTCTGAGGCCATAGAATTGCTCTGCTACCTCTTGCTTTCTCTTCCAGCTATTTCTGAGTTTTAATAATTATTCATTAATTGTACTCTATGATAAGATCTTCTCTGTTTTGAAACATTCTCCCTCTGGCCTCCTTACTATTAAGGACCCCAATTTGCCTGCCAACAGCATAAAATTAAAAGTCAAAGCCCTACCTCAGAAAGGTTTTAATACGTACCATATTGGAAGAGGGCTCCCTCCCGCCAGGCAGCTTAAAGCCATTTTGTAACATTAGCATCTGGGGGCGGAGGCGGGAGGGCATGTGTGAATGCACGTTGGAGCAATTCCCTTCCGAAATATCAGTCTACAGGGCCCATGAGGAGGACATTTCTCACAGCTGTTATCTCCTTTGGATGAGCAACTTGGTCCCACACCCAGATAAAACTTGCCTCTTGCTGACGTCAGGCCTCAAGGACAGCTTTAGCCTGCAGATGGGAACATTCCCTGAGGTTCCCTAAATTATAGAGAGGCTCCCTTAGAAGATAGGCCATCCCACTCAGATGGGCCCCTGAGGCTGCTAGAAATAAAACCCCAGCCAATTTCCCTGCAAGGCCCAGAGCTGCCCTACCCCTCCCCACCTAACTTTGGACTTCATGTTCCTTAGAGGTGACCAGGACACTGACTTTATGTTCGGTCCCACACACTCTCCACAGGGTAGAATGAATGAGTCAGTGAGAGCATTGTACAGAAACTTAACCAAGGACGGGAAAAGGACAAGCTAGAATCCAGGGGAAAAAAAGACAAAAACAACTAACATCTTGCAAATTCTGCAATTACTGTCACACACTGAAAAACATAGCCGAGAGCAAGCTAATACTCGAGATATAAAGTGATGCCCAAATTATCTTCTTATGCACTGTTCTCTGCATCCTCACCATGCATGCGTTCCAGTCCACATTAGCTCTAGACTTACAACATGAGTCTCAGAGTGAAGAGCTGGTAACGTGGTCCACTGAGGAGGGTGTTTGCAGCCAGGCCTGAGGAACTGAGTTCAGTCCCTGAAATATGCATGGTAAAAAGAGAACGCTAACTCCCAAAAGTTGTCCCATGACATCCACATGTAGACTATGATGTGTGTGTGTGTGATAAAGCATAGATCCCAGCAAAAATAGCTCTATGGGTAAAGGCATTTGCCCAACAAGCCTGATGACTGACCCTAGGGGGTGTCCTGTGACCTCCACACAAGACTGTTGTATGTCTGTGTGCACACACACATACAACAAATGAACAAACAAATAAAATGGTTAAGCATGATCATTTTGGATTGACAGCAAAAAGACAGAATGACGGGCAGGTTCGATCTTGAGAAACAGGAATGTGAAGAAAACCGAGCTTGCACCAACTGTGTTTTATTGCATTTGAGCTGTTCAAAGTGTTTGTTGCTCTTCCGAATAACAAAGCCCTAAAAGTTCTTGCACCTCAAACCCTTACAGTCTGACCACACACAATTCTCCACAGGGTATGGTGCATCTGTTCCTGGAAAGGGCTCCCAGGCATGGCCAGGTCCTCTCTGTACCTTTCAGTTCCTCTCCCAGCTTCTGCCCAGCTGCAAGCTGTACAATCGCTCTGCATTCTGCCCCGGCTTCAAAGTCAAGATCAAGTCTCCTCTTCTCCGAGAGCGTTGACCAGGGAGGCTCAGGATGAGCCCTTCGTTTGATGACAGCAGCTATACTTCCTGCCCTGACTTCTAGTTTGCTCTTTTCCTGCCCAGTGGTAAACCATAATTCTTCATGGATATCTCAAGTACACTACAGACAAAGAAAGCCCTGACTTCAGGGGCTCCTTGTGCCCCTCACAGTGAGCAACATGGATGCTGAGGTTAGGTAGGGTCTACCAACTAAGTCTGCTATGATCCTTATCATCCTGCCTTTATTTTGGAATTATTTTTGATTATGCGTGCAAGTCTATGTACATGTTCATGTATGTGTACATCCACCCTTCATGCAGGTTCATGCGGTGTACAGAAGCCAAAGGCAGGTGTTTTCCTCAGTATTTTTTTCTCTTCCTTGTATTTGAAACAGACTTTTACTGAACCTGGAAGTAGCCAATTCAGAGAGTCATGATGGCCAGGTGGGCCCAAGGACCCTCTTGTCTCTTCCTTCCAGGTCTTGTATTACAGACAAGCCCTGTGGCACTTAGCTTTTTTACATGGAATCTGGGAATTGAATTCAGACCTTCACACTTCCATATCAAGCTCTTTACTGACGGAGCCATCTCCCCAGCCTCTATTTCAGAAATTTTGAGTACTGAGCACATCCCTGTGAAAAGGAGGAGTTCAAATGGAATAGACATTTGGGGACTCAACATTCGCAGTTACATATTCAGTAAAACTAAATGTCATGGTTCTATAGATAGTCTGCCTGGCCAGGGGTGAGGTGGTCTCATCATTCACATAGAAGTTTCAGGAAAGAGAATGTTCCAGATGGCTCTCTCTCTCTTCTCTTGCACCTTGGTGAGTATGGTTAAAGGCTGGGCTCAAGGGTTGCCAACATGGTGGGATATTGTCCTTTTATCTCTATGGAGTCCCCAAACCTCTCCTCTTTGTATAACCCATCCATATGGCCTCTCCAACAGCATGGCCAGATGTCTAAATGGTTGTTGAGGAGTCCAAAAAAAAGCACAAAAAGAGAAACAAACTTTTTGTAGTATTTTTTAAGATTTATTTTTATTTTATGTGTATGAGTGTTTTGTTTGCTTGTATGTGTGTGTATCAGGTGTGTGCCTGGTATCTGTAAAGGCCAGAAGAGGGTATCGTATCCCCTGGAACTGGAGCTACAGATGGCTGTAAGTGGGGAATCAAACATAGGTCCTCTGGAAGAGCAACCAATGCTCTTAACAACTGAGTCATCTCTCCAACCCCACTATAACTTCCCAAGGGTTAAGTCCAAGGCTGGCAGTGTCATTTCTGCTATGTTCTATTAGCTAAA
The DNA here is from genome assembly GCA_004026605.1 of Ondatra zibethicus. Taxonomy (NCBI): domain Eukaryota; kingdom Metazoa; phylum Chordata; class Mammalia; order Rodentia; family Cricetidae; genus Ondatra; species Ondatra zibethicus. The sequence goes on from PVIU01005106.1 coordinate 4,485, forward strand.
CAGTCACCAGCTGAGCCCATGTTTTTGAGGGAATTAACTACACAACAGCATGGAAACTGGCTGGAGCCAGCACTGGAATATGAAAATATCTGTGATTTTTGTTACCTTGATCCATCACTGGGGAAATCATTAAATTTCAATTAGAAGTTCATGAAGGCATATGAGTTTTAACATTGCATCCAAAAACTTAGGCCTGAATGTGTGTGTGTGTGTGTGTGTGTGTTTGTATGCACGTGCACGTGTGTGAAAGTGAGCATGTGGAGAATAGAATGCCACCCACCTTTCTGTTTTTGAGACAGGGTCTCTCACTGCCCTGTGCTTTGCCAAGCAGGCTAGGCTTGCTGGCTAATGAGCCCCAAGAATCCACCTATCTAGCCTCCCCAGGGCTGGGATTACAAATAGGAGCCACTAAGCACATTCCTTTTTTCATAGGTTCTGGGGATCTAACCCCAACCATTTTACTGACTGAGCTATCTACCTCCATTCAAGTTTTTGAAGCTCCTAAATTCTGTGCCCAAGGTCCTGGAGTTCCCTGGGCCCCAGATGAAGGGCTCTTGAGTTGAGAACTGAGGGTACTCCCTGCAAGGCATTGGAACACTGGCCCAGAAGAATACCATAAGTGTTTAGGTATTACTTAGGTAGGCTAGTCTGGGTCACACTCAAGTGCATTCTGAGGCCAGGAAGGATGGAAAGCAAGGCAACAGAGAAAGCCCCGCTTGCAGTTTAGGGCAATGAAAAGTGCTTACAGATTCCCACCACTGCCTGTTACCATGTGGCTCCTGTGTAGAAAGTTCGGGAACAGTGAGCAGAAGACTTTCACCTATCACCAAATGAGGCTCTAGACAATCCAGGCTGCAAGTTTTCTTAGTGTGACTCTGTCAACTAGATTATTTGGGCAGCGCCAAAGTCAATGCTTGTGCACCAGCTCTGCTAGAGTTCCACCTCCTTAAAAGAAGCCCTAGGTTCACTTATGTTGTTATGATAAAATACACTGACAAAACACAAGTTAAGGGAAAATTTTGTTGTTTCAGGATACAGTCATTCACAGCAGGGCAACCAAGTGCAGGCAGAGCAGAAAGAAATTTCTTGCTTTTGCTAATTTCAATTTCTCCAGTCTTGCACAGGACCCTTCCTAGGGAATGGTGCTGCCCACACTGAGTCTCCCTACATCAATTTACTTTATTATAACAATACCCCACAGATTTGCTCACAGGCCAACCCAATAGAGACAATTCCTGGGGATTTCAGTGTGCCATGCTGTCACTTAAAGCTAACCATCACATAAGAGACAGAACACTCACTGCTAACATGGACAGAAAGCAGTTTACTTACCCACTTTCTCTAAAGATTACCCATGATGCACTTTCCCTGATGACTCCTCCTCAGAGCATACAGGCATAGAACCATGTCTCATTTTAATAATCCTCAATGTCATCTGTCTCAGAAGACCCCAGAAAGGGACCTCCAAAGCCCTTGCTCCTACCCTTCCCAGTCTAGCACCGAACTTCCACCTTCTTTCATTTTTCATGTGTGAGTGAGGCAAATATGTGTTATATATGTTTTACATGTGTGTGTGGTGTGCAAGCTGTGTACACATGCATGCAGAGATGCAAAATTAATGTCCAAATCCTTGATTATTTTTCCACTTTACTTACGGAGACACAGTTTCTCATTCAAACCCAGAGCTCACTAACACTGCTAGTCTTGCTAGCTACCTTGCTGGGGAGCTCTCCTGTGTCCGCCTTCTGGGACACAAATTGCCAACATGCCCAGAAATTTGGGGATCCACACTCCAGCCTTCACACTTGCAGAGCAGGCACTGTAACTGCTGAGACACCTTCCCACGCCGCCCCTTGTTTGATTCTACCTCTCAGAGATTTGCCTCCTGAGAACGGCAAAGTTTCTCTCACCCCCTCCAATCTGAACTAAAATCCCCCCTTTCCCAAACTGCTCTCTGAGCACGTGACTCCCACCCGTTCTAACCCATGCTCGAATCTGTCCCTCTGATCCGTCTCCTTCTCAAACATATGCGACTTTCAAAAGAAGGCTTTAAAAAGGAGGCCAAGTGCTTTCCCCGGTACCACGCGCAACACACAATCTTCATGCCTTACCTATGTTAAGACTTGTGGCAAAACATTTTGTACATCTATTTCAATTTACCCCATCCTATGTCTAATGAGGGACGACAGTATTTGGAACTGGTGTGTAACTCAGTAGCAGAGCATTTACATAGCATGTACAAGGTCCTGAGTTCAACCCTGTGGTGGGTGGAATAAAAATGGTCCCCATAGGCCCCTAGGGAATGGCATTATTAGGAGGTGTGGCCTTGTTGGAGGAAGTGTGTTACTAGGGATGGACTTTGAGGCCTCAGATGCTCAAGCCAGGCCCAGCGTCTCACTCTCTTTCTCCTGCCTTCCCATCCAGCTGTAGCATTCTCAGCTACCTTTCCAGCATATGTCTGCCTTGTATCACCGTGTTTTCCCCCGTGATGACAATGGACTAAGTTTTTGAACTGTAAGGCAGCCCCAACTAAATGCTTTCCTTTATAAGAGCTGTCCTGGTCTTTGTGTCTCTTCATAACAGTAAAACCTTAACTAAGACAAATCCCAATATCACACACACACAGTCAAATTTTAAAACTAATTTTACAAGTGAGGAACTGTGGTCAGAAAGTAGGATGTTAATCTTGATTTAGAACTCCCCAGAGAAGGCCTGCCACTTCCACCAACAGGGGTGTCCCACCAAATAAAAAGGGAAAGGCGAGACAGCACCAGTGCCCGTCTTTCTCTGCTTCCTGACTGAGGACACAATGTGAGCAGCTGTGACCACCATGTGCCTCCAGCTCCTGCTGTCCAGTCTGTTGCACCATGATGACCGTCTCCTCAAACGATGAGCCACAACAAGCCACTCCCTCTTTAAGTATTTGTCAGGTATTTTGTCACAGCAACAAGAAAATTAACCAAGGCAGTGAGGCGCATTAACCTTCCTGTGTCCAAAAAGGCTAATGCGTGCATTTAGTAGCACTGTCGCTTGCCTTATAAGTCCGGGGCATTGCAGCCAGAGGTTATGATCTTACTTTGTTGCAGCTTAGCAGGACCACAGACAAACCTAGCCGAGGAAGTAACAGGTTGCAGAGAATGCCTCCTTGTGGCTTGTTCTTCCTCCAACCCACTCCATATCCCCACCCAGGCTTCTAGCTTCTCAAAGGGGAGGCTTGTCAGGAAGGCCACCATGCAGCCCGACGGCCATGGCTTCAGATAGAGAGTCCACTAAGTGAAAGCGACAGCAAAGCCCGTGGATATGTTGGTGAGATGGCAATTTGGTGTCTCAATTGAACTCTAATGGAATTCAATTTCACTCAGGGAGCAATCTCCTTTGGTCTCTGTTACCCTGCCCTGATGTCTCTCTTATTTAAATGTGTGTGGCTGGACCGTTCCACAGTTCAGCCAGCTGACTGTCCCTTAGGATTCCTTATGGGGAGCCGGGCACTTCTTCGTGGTGAAATGGCGTCCATTCTCACCAGTAAATGTCTGGTAGAAGATACATTTTTAAAGCCACACAGAAGACTGGAGAGATAGCTCAGTTGGTAAAGTGCTTTCCATGTAAGCACGAGAATCTGAATTCAACCCCAGAACCCACCTGAACATGTCAGGAATCATGGCACACACTTGTAACTGCAGTGTTGGGGAGGTGGTAATATGAAACCGAGGCTCGGGGGTGGGGGATGTCACCGTCTGGCAAGCCTATTGGAATTGGACAGTTGCAACTCAGTGGAAGGACCCTGTTTTTAAAAAGTAACAAGGTGGACAGCGTCCTAAGGAACACTAGAGGTTGACTTCTAGCTTCCACACTCACACACACACACACACCTTCACAGCAGAACCTTTGGAATTCATAAGCACACTGCCTTCCACTGCTCATACAGTATCTCTCCAGGTCTGGAGTAAAGGAAGGAAGCAGGGAGCTAATGAACGAACCTGAGCTCCCCCAGACTCATGTAAACAGCAGAGCTACTTCTGGAATTTCTGATAGGACGCTCATTGGGCTGCCCAGGAAAAACAGAACAATGGGCCAATGTCCATGGACATTCTCACTCCCAAATCAATGGCTTTGCCTACGTCATTTCTTCTTGCCTGGAGTGTCTTCTCACCTCCCCTCACCTTGTCTCACCCACTCCTTTTCATCTACCCGTTTCTGATGCCATCTCCTCCCAAAGCCATGCCTGCCTGACCTTGACCACTGAGGACATTCACCTTCTAAGAGCCCTATGGTAAGGGGCACAGGTCTGACGTTGGGGTGCCGAGGATCATGTCTGGGACCCACCCTTCCTTGGGGGAAGTTTCTTAATCAGTTACACACGGTACCTCAATTTCCCCAACAGCAGAATGAGCCAAACAGCGCCCACATCACAGAACTAGTCACTGCTGCATTTTTCTGACAGGAATGACTTAAGGGAAGAGGTTTGTTTGGGCTTCCGATTTCAGAGGGTTTCAGTCCATCTTGGCAGAGCAGGATGGTGGGAAGGCATGGGGAAGGCAGTTCACACTACCATGAGACAGGAAGTTTGAAACTCAGACCAAAAGGCAACAGCCACTGACAGCATTCCCCCAAACAGGCACTGCCAATGACCTATTCCTCTCGGCTACTTACCACTTTTCAAAGTTTCCAAACCTCCCAAAATAGGAAAACTAGCTGGAGATCAGGTGACCAAAGTATGAATCTATGGGGGGCATTGCAAGGTCAAAACACTGCCCTGCATAGTGTATAATAGCACTAATCCCAATATTTGAGAAATGGAGGCGGGTAGATCTCTGTGAGTTTGAGACCTTGTCTCAAAAAAAAAAAAGAGAGAATCAAATTCAATCATGTATGTGTTATAAAGATTAAATGAATAACACTCAAAGTGCTCAATACCCTTGATAATTGTTGACTGTGTTGTATAACTTCATCCCCAGTTCCAGGCACACTAACTAGCTCCCCATTTCATTTCCCCAGCACTGTGCCTTTTGTATGGCTTCTCTACCCCGAGGTCCCCTCTACCTAAAATGTCTCTCCTGCAGTTTCTAGCCCCGAGAACATCTATTCGACTGCAGAGTTTAATTCAAAGGTCTTTACCCTGGATGGTTTTCCTGGATACAATGGCTCAGTTTCTTCTCTATATACCCAGAAAGCTTCGCGTTTAGCCTTGTACCTCAAAGGCACTTACCCTTCTGCTGCACAGACGGTTGTTTCTGATTCACTCTGCCCTTGGACTGCAGCTCTCTCAAGAGATGAGACATATTCATCTTTATGTCTGCATTGCCGAGTTTGGAGCCATCCACTGGGCTTAATTGGATCCTTCTGTGTATGGGTTGTGTTCAGTCCTCAGGACTGCTGGCTCAGTTTCCTGTGATGTCAAGGCCTGTGTTTTTCGTGTCTTCATAGCTCAGAACTCAAAAGGTTTTCTGGGTGCTAATGAGTGCCCTCCATAACCAAGACTTTGATGGGTAGTTCTTAAGAGTTACAGTGACTCAGACAATGAAATCACTTTTCTATATTTTTCCTTTCTCAGGCAATCAGCAAAGGCTGATTGGGGAATCTGCCATAAACTGCTATAGAACAAATGATAACAGTGCCTTGGCCAAGGGTGGACCGTCCTGAGAGTCAGAGAAAAAAGCCCTGATCTGACCTTATCACACAGGGTGTGCTATTTCTTGTGTGCAAAGGTCACTCAGAGACAAGGGGTAAAGCAGGTACATACATGCTACAATGTTGGTGTCATGGTGGAAAGATAGATGCAGTTAGAATTTTACTTTGTTAGAAAAATATTTCCAGAGACTAGCTCATCCCAGACTAAGTTTTTAAGTAGTTTTACAGAAACCTTCAAAGTCAACACAAATACATATTGTGCACCCTACACAAGAGCACACACCTCTGTCTCTGTCTCCTTTTCTCAGGACTAACACCTTGTTATCACCATAGTGTGCTATATAAAACCCACTCAAAAGGCTGGAGATGTGGCTGGGTTGGTAGAGTGCTTGTCTGATGTTCTTGGTAGTTTTATGCTAAGTTGACACAAGCCAGAGTCCTTTTAGACTCAGGAATCTCAATCGAGAAAATGTTCTCAACAGCTTGGTTTGTAGTCAAGCATATGGTCACTTTCTGGATTGTTAATTGATGCGGGAGAGCCCAGTTTACTGTGTATGGTGCCACTCCGGGACAGTGGTCCTGGATGCTGTAAGAAAGCACTCTGAGTAAGACATGAGGAGCTAGGTTCCTCTATGGCTCTGCTTCAGTTCTTGATTCTAGGTTCCTGCCCCAACTTTTTTCTATGAACTGTAAGCTAAAATTAATCCTTTCCTGCCCCAAGCTGCTTTTTGTCATGGTGTTTTAGCCCAACAATAAAAACCCTAACAAAGACATCTAGCATGTTTGAGGCCCCGGTTTCCATCCCCAGTGCTGCATAAACTGGGTGTGAGGGTGCATTCCAACACTTGGTAGAGACAGGAGGATCAGATGTACAAGGTCATCCTTGGCTGATAATGAATTTGAGGCCAGTGAAGGCAACATGAGACCTGTCTCAAAGGTAAATGAATAGGGATGGAGAAAAGGCTCAGAGGTCAGAAGCACATGGGTTCAGTTTCAGGCACCCCACTGCAGCTCACAACTGTCTGTAATTTCAGTTCCACAGGCTCTGAAGCCCTCTTCTGGCATCACTGGACACTGGGCATACACTACACAGACATACATGCAGGCAAAACACTCATACACATAAAACAAAAATAAAATATCTTTACAAAATATATATGTATATAAACATACTGTATGTATGTATGTAAATCTGGGCCTAAATACCACAATCTTTTCTGTGCAAAGACTGTCTAAAGAGTGAATTAGCAGTTTTACTGTTTGGAAATCTGTAAAGGTGTGTAGAGAGGCTGAAAAGATGGCTCAGTGGATTAAACACTTGCCACCATACATGAGTCCACAGAAATGCCATCTGGTCATGGCAGAATTCAGTAAGACACAGTCCCTGATTTTTGTTCCTATAAGTTATCATCTCATTTGCATCTCAGTGACAATATATCAAGATAAAAGGAGCATCAGGAACAGTGGGGATCAGTCCCCTCTTTTCATTTTTAGAGAAATACATTAAGCTCTCCAAGACTGGATCATGGATGCAACAGCAACTTTTCTTTTTGTGACAAAAGTGTCCAACTCCTGATGAGAATTTCTTAGTGGAGGACGGATTTATTCTGACTCACAGTGGAGGCCTCAGTCAGTCATGAGATGAAAGCACGGCAGCGGAAGTGTGAGGCAGCTGGTCACACTGTATCTACTGTCAGGAATGAGGCAGTGGTCACACTGTATCTACTGTCAGGAATGAGGCAGTGGTCACACTGTATCTACTGTCAGGAATGAGGCAGTGGTCACACTGTATCTACTGTCAGGAAGCTGAGAGAGACAAATGCTGACTCTAAGCTTGTTTCCTCAGTTTCACTCAGTCCAGGACCCAAGCATGGAATGATGCCACCCATGTTTAGGAGAGTTTTCCCACTTTAATAACTGAGTCTAAAAACTCTTTCACAGAAATGTGTAGAGCCTTGTCTTCTAGATGGTTCTAGATCCTGTCAAGTTGGCAGTCAACTTAAACTACCACCATGTTCTATTGCCATGATAAAATACCCTTGCCAAAATAGCCCAAGGGGAGGAAGGGTTTATTTGGCTTACAGCTCCAGGTTATACTCTATCATTTTGGGGAAGTCACAGAGGCAGGAGCCTGAGATAGGTGGTCACATAACATCAGCAGTCAAGAGCAGAAAGAAGTGAATGAGTGCACACATAGTGCTTGCTTGCTCTCCTCTAGCTTTTTCTAGTCTGACATAGTTCAGAACTCCTTGCCTAGGAAATGGTGCCATCCACACCAAGCTGTATCCTTCTACATCAATGAAAACATCAAGAAATTTCTCCAAAGACAGGCTTGCAATGGTTGTTCTGTCTCTTTAAGAGACAAGCCACGACCACTCCCTCCTTGTTCTGTCTCTTTAAGAGACAAGCCACGACCACTCCCTCCCCCATCTGCTGAGGCAGGCAGGTCTTCCTTCTCTTTTCTGTTTTCCTCTCTGAGAGGCAGCTTCTGCCTCTCTCCCCACTTCTCCCCTTCCCCCTTCTCTCTCTCTCTCTCTCTCTCTCTCTCTCTCTCTCTCTCTCCCCTCTCCCCTTTTTCCCTTCCCCTCCATAACTCACCTAATAAATGTCCAACTTCACTCTGCATGGTGTGCCTATCCGACTCTCTTGCCCGCTGCCATTACATGGAGACCTGCCATGTGGTCTCATGAGCCGTCCCTGCTTGGGACTGGCTGCTTTCAGGACCCTGCAGCAAGCTGCTGGGGACTCGCAGCAAACCCATTTCAAGGCCTACACACTAAGTTGATCTAGATAGTTCCTCAACTGAAATTCTTCCTACATGACTCTAAGCTGTGTCATGTTGATAGTAAAAACTAACCAGCAGCACACAGTGATGCTGGCCAGCAATTCAAGCAGGCCATAAGGGAGGCATTCACCCCATATGAAGGAGTCTGCTCTGGAGGGGTAGCATCCACCTCAGCCAGTGCTTCAGATGTGCCACAAAATGACAGCCGCAGCCCATCCTCAGGCCCCAAGCAGCCCATCAAAACAAACGCCTCACCATTTCCTCTGACTGTGAATCAGCAAAAATATAACTTGACATACAAAGGAAAAACAGATCTTTTTCAAAAGTTTGATCTCTAAGACTAAATCGAAAACTCCCTTGGAAGCCTATTAAAATTACGACGAGCCTCTCAAGTCTGGCATATCCACCTCACAGGAGCCTCTTTCTCTGCTTCTGGTACAGGTTAGGCCTGTAAAAGCTCTTGATTGGATGGAAAGCTCATGCGTTTCCCACATAAACCATTTTTGGCAGTCACAAACACGGTCTCGAGACAACTCCTCAGGTGTCCTGTCCCCTCACCACCTGACCTCCATGGCTTTTCGTTTCAGGCCACACTGTTTCTGTCAATGACTTCTTGACCAAATCCAGCCTGTTAAATCACTCATGCTCTCAGTTCTTACAGACTTCACTTAGCTGAAGGAATGGCCATGGTTTGAATGTCCCCAGTGTTATGTCATATTGAAGTGTGCTTGCCTCACAAACATGGAAACCTGAGTTTGATCCCTATGAGTGTGTAAAAATCAGCCAGGCACAGTGGTGTACGCCTGTAATCCTAGCACTAAGGAGGCAAAGACAGTTGGATTCCAAGAGCTCGCTGGCCGGCTAGTCTATAACCAAGAGGTGAGTACCAAGTTCAATGAGAGACCCTGTCTCTAAAAATAAGGTGGGGCGAAGGCTGGAGAGATGACTCGGTGGTTAAGAGCACTTGATGCTCTTTTAGAGGACCCTAGTTCAATTCTCAAAACACATCTGGGTAGCTCACAACTACCTGTAACTCCAGTGCCAGGGCATCCAATGTCCTCTTCTGGCCTCAATAGGCACAGGTATGGTACATAGGCACCCGTGCAGCCCAATCACCCATACATGTAAAATAATAAAATAAATGTAAGGTGGGAAGTAATCAAGTAAAACACCTAACATTGAGCTGTATTCTCCAACACAGAGAAAAAAGTGACCTCCCACGAATGTGTGTGAACATACACCTACACACACACATCCAGAGCGAGAGCGAGAGAGAGAGAGAGAGAGAGAGAGAGAGAGAGAGAGAGAGAGAGACCAAAGGGGGAATCCCCTCGATCATTCTAGAGTCCACGCAGAACTGAATGCCCATTTAGGCTAAATTCAGTCAAAACTGGTTAAACGAATGTCTGCAAATAAATGTCTTTAATAATTGAGGCATTAAACTAATCTGTGTGCACACACCAATGCCGTGATACCAATTAAAGATAAGGTCAGAAGAGTCCGCGAAGGGGATGAATTCTGAGCCTCCAAGGAAAGCATGGCCCCTGTGCTGTCCGGCATTTGAACAGGAGGCTAGGTACAGCGAGGCAAGCTGCCAGTCCTCAGGGAGGCAGCCCCATTCTGTCTGTTATCCTGACTGCTCAGTCCTGGCCCTGGCAGTTACAGAGGAACTGTGAGCCCAGTTTGGCTGTCGTGACTCAGCAACCCCATCACAGGACAGGGTCGCAGGCACCAAAGCTGCTCCTGGTGCCTGGCTCTGGCCATGTGCCATACTTCAAGAACAGTGTTAGGAGCCCTTTTATAAATACTGGGGCACAGGCACCCTCAGTCTGATGGATTTTCAATCTAAAGATAAAGATCAATAGTTCTTGAAGGTGCCCATAGCCCTGACCTGACAAAGAACCTTCCACGGTCATTTCACACTGCCTTTTTAGAACTGGGTTCCCCATCCAAACTCTTCAAGGAATTTATACAGGGCTTATGGATGTTAAGGTTAAAATCACAAAGTCAAGAACACCGTGGAAGACAAATAAGAGGGCTTTCATTTGGGGGATAAAGCAGCCGAGTAACCAAATAGGAGAAAGAATGGGGCTCTGGAAAAATCAGCAAAGCCAGGGCCTTCCAGCCTCTAGCCGACTCTAACTGGCTCCCGTGGAACCCTTGCTGAGGAACACAGCAAAGATATGGCTGCCCTTTTCCCTAGTAGTAAATGTCTCAATTTTATGGGTAGTATCAACACAAAAATATGACTTTCACCCCGAAGGGAATATGAGGTTGTTTATTTTGGAGCCAAATATGATTGACCATGACCCAGGAACACCAACAGGGGTTACGCTAAAGCCCATGGTCTGAGGTGGTAGAGTTCCATGAAGTTTTATAGAAACAGAACAAAGAAAACCGTGAATCAACACAGCTGACCCAAGGGTTTATTTAAGGTTACGCTTCCAAGTCACAGTCTGTCATTAAGGGAAGTCTGAGCAGAAATTCAAACAGGGCAGGAACCCAAGGAGGGCGCCAACCACAGAAGAATACCGCTTGCTTGCTAGCTTGCTCACAGATTCGTGCTTAGCTAGATTCCATATACAGCTCAAGACTGCCTGCCCAGAAAACGGTAACGCCCACAGCGGACTGGTCTCTTCCTTCATCAGCCAATAATCAAGAAAACCCCTTGTAGGCAGGTGCGAAAACCAACCTGAAAAAGGAAATTACTTAGTTGAGATTCTTGCCTATGCCCTTCTCCAGAGTTGATTCTAGGTCCTGTCGAGTTGGCAATTAATGCTAGCTAGGACACAGGCCCACTATACTGGGACTTTAGGACTTAGAAGGTACTAGCAAGCAAAAGAGTCATAGAATTATTTAGATCTGCATGTTGCCCAGAGACTCCTGTATTAAATTATTTGTCCCCCACCTGGGGTGCTATCAGAGGAGTATGACACAAGAGTCTCTTCTGGGCACCTGACCATGAAGCAGATGGACTTCCTCTCCCACATGCCCCTGCCACGGTGTTCTGTGTCACCATCGGGCCAAAGCAATCAGTCACTGACCAGGGACTCCAAAACTACAAGCCAAAATAAACCTTTATTCTCTGTCACTAATTCATCTCAGATGTTTGTTAGATTTCCTGGAGAGCTAAGTCAAGGAGGAAGGAGAAGACAGTCGCTCAACACCAACGAGAGAGAGAAAGGAGAGGGAGGGGAATTCACACAATAAAAGCTGAGACAACAGGAGCCACTTGCCCTCAAACAGCCCAGTCAACGGAGATTGGTAGCAATTTAAATAAACTTGGAATAGAGGCAATAAACTGGTTTTTTCATTAAGCCAGACTCGGTGTTCTTGCCTCATGCAATTATTCTCAACGCCCAGATGATCTTCCGTGTGCTGCACTGGAGAACGGCATGGAAGGCAAACAAAGCTCCCAGAGCCAGGGAGAAACTGCCTCTTCCGGGGGCTAGGCAGAGAGCTGCTTGGAAGGGGCCTGAGTTTCCTGAAGCCCCCTAGTTGAATTCCTACCAGCGTCTCCACTATTTGTTTCTTCTTCTCTGAAAACAATCAAAACAGAAAGGAGTTCAAAGAGCGCAGCTGCGATTAAAGTTCCTCAGTACTTCCACTGGGGACAAGGTCAGCGATTCTCAACCCCAGCAGAGAAACTGGTGCCCAAGGCCGTGGTCTCTGGTACAGACACCCGGGACACTGCTCACAGCAGAGTGCTTTATCATAAGACCTGGCCACAACGGGGTCACCTGCTTCCGAATACCAAACTATTTCCCACTCTCCCAATACATAAAGAATTGGTTCATTAAAATATGCGCTGGAGGAGTTCCTACTTAGCATACAATGAAGCCCTGGGTTATTTCTCTACTGCTGTATAAACCCATGTGGAGTGGTACATGCCTGTAATTCTAGCACTTAGGAGGAGAGGCAGGAGGTTCAGAAGTTCAAGGACATCCTCGGCTGGATAGTTAGTTTAAGACCAGTCTGTTCCAAAACAAGTGGATGGATGGATGACTGATAGATAGTTAGATAGATAGATAGTTAGATCGATCGATAGATAGATACATACATAGACAGTAGTCAGACAGACAGGATGTAATTTTTGCATGAAGGAAAGGATTGGAAGCCACAGTCATCACGAGATGTACTTTGAGTCATTTTGGAAGCTGGCTATGCTGGTGGAGAGAGTGGCCCCTTGCCTTCCTTCACCTAGTGCCCCAGGGATCCAGAACCACCAACTGCAGGTGGCAGTACCATGGAAAGAAAGGGAACATTCCTCCCACCTGAGAGAATTGAGGTAGCTCCTTGAAAACCTCTGCTCGAGGTGCAGATTAGCTGCACAGGCATTTGCCACAGGAGAAACCACCCACCTGGACAAACCCGATGTCCACGGGTCAAAGGAAAAGGCAGTTCAGCTCTGAATACCCAAGAAAACAGCCTGGCACACAGAGGTCAGTACGGCCATGCTGCACCGAGTGCTGCTTCCCAGGCAGCTGGCTGTTTACTCAGAGGAGCTTAAAAGTCAAAATGGTGGAGCCCCTCTCCCAGGGGACAGAAGTGGCAGGTTCAGAACCAAAGCGGCCTGGCACTCCAATGCCAGAAGTGACTTTCTATGCTACTTTAAAGATATCTGTCCTACAAAAAGAGAGATCCTGTCTCATAGTAGAAGAGGAGGATAACACCTAACCTTGGCCTTTGACCCCTATATGTAAAATGTGGAATTCACATGCTTGTATTCACATAGGAACATGAACACACATGAATGTGCATGTACTGTATAAACACACCCACCCACAAACAGCATATGAATACACCACACACACAAACACGCTATACACATACCATACAGACACACATGTGTATATACCAGCACACAAAAACACCGGGCACACAGCCCATATACATGACATATGCATACACTACACACACACACACACACACACACACACACACACACAGCCTCTCTTTTCAGTCTCTTCCTCCCTCCCTTCCCTCTTTCCTTCCTCCAGAGACAAACTAAAAGCTGACACTATTATAGAGATTACTCAGAACCTAAAACACTGTGATCCCAGAGCCAAGGTGGCTTCGGTTTGGGCAGAAGGCAGGGGAGGGATTTAAATGATATGAACAACTGTTTCAATTCACGACTATTAAATATTTAGGGAACAGTCACTCTGTGCCAATTTCTCTGCCCAGAGGGATGAGAAAGAAATACTAGATGAGACCAAGCAAAATCAGTCCTCTAGTGCCATGCATCCTCTTTACAGCCTAGGATAAAAATTTTAGTGTCTAGTTAGGATGCAAGACACAAGTACACTTTCACACAGGGCAAGACAGACAAACAGATACACACACACACACACACACACATCACACACATTAATACAAGACCCTTTCCAGATTTCAAGATCATTGTAGCCAAAAAGGATCTGGACAAATATATTGACTTTTTGTCTCATTGTTGGGATAAAATACTTGACAAAAGCACCTTAAGGAAAGGAGGGTGATTTAGGTTCAGTTCAAGGGCACAGCCCATCATGGTGGAAGTCACGGCAGCAGGAGGCTGAGGCAGCGGGTCTCAACGGCATCCACAGTCAGGAAGCAGAGAGATGGATGCTGGTGCTCAACTCACTTTCTCCTTTTTGTTCAGTCCAGGACCCCAGCCCATGGGATAGTCCACATTTAGGGTGGGTCTTCTCATGTCAATTCACTCCATCAGAAGCTCCCTCATAGACATGCCCAGAGGTTTGTCTCAAAGGTGATTTCAGACCATATCACGCTGACAATTGTCATCTCATCAATGAATCCAAAGTTTCTCTTTCTGAATGTGTCAAACAACATCAAGAATATAGGATGTCTTGGTAGGGTGACCTGACCTCCAGTCTCAACTTCTGGTTTGAGATAGGTCTGCAGGTTTCATGAGTGGATTTAAATTGTACCCAGTGATATGGCAGTGATTGGGATAAGCCATCATCTGATTGTCAGAGTGGGAAATGACCCTGCTGGCCCTCTTTTCTCAACACGGTGAGAAGCAACCTAAAGATCACCTCTGAATATGTGACAGAAACAGTGGAAAACACTCAGCCAACCAGGGGTGCTAGGTGGGAGGGATGCCTTTCTAGTTGATGTTGTTAGGCAGGAGGTTAGCTCTCAGTAGGACTGACCACTGAAAACTGCCTGTTTCTTATTTTCTTCTCTCCTTTTCCCTCCACGTAGACAATAAGCTTCAGGATGACGAGAGTCTGACTATTCCGCGCCCCCTCTGTAGAACAGCACTTGCCATTTAATGAACTCTTGACAAATGAGTAAGTTCCTGATGACCAACTAATCGAATGAGCACAATCCAGTTGCTCACTCGCTGCTGGTAGGGGTGGGACATGGCCCAGCCACCCTGGAAAGTTGCTGGACTAGAAATCAGCTGCCGTTGGACCGTGGACCCCAAACCCCTCGTTCTCCTGAATGAATGAATGAATGAATGAATGAACTGGGAGGCTAGGCTCACACAGAGCTCTGTGCACGAGTGCTTTCAGCAATTCGGTTCATAATTTCCCAAACTGGAGAAAAAAAAGTGTCTTCTCCAGCAACATGCTTATCCACTGCGAACAAGAGGATGTGTGAAAGCAAAGTCTGTAAGCGATGCTTCTGGTTCTACATTCTCATTATAAACACTCAGTGGATACTCTGGTTTTACGCCTGTCTCTCCAGGTGGTTGATTGGAGTCCCTCCCTGAGAGCTAAACCCTCCCCTCTCACCTCTTGCTGTGCTGACAAGAGACACTAGGAGTTAGGTGTCATCAGCAAAACAAAGTTTACTTTCAACATCTCTTTCTCAACCAATTCCTTAATGTCTGTCCCTTTAGCCACAAAGCCACATATTTGCAAGGCTTTGTATGTATGTGTGTTCATGTGTAGGTGGACATATGGGTACACGTGTGTTTGTGGAGGCCAGAGGACAAGCTAGGATATTGTTCCTCAAGATCTCTCTCATGTTGTGGGGAGGGAGGGGCACAAAGCCCTTCCTTATCCTGGTGCTCATCAAATAGACTACGGTGGCGGCCATCAGACTCCAGAGAGGCTCCTGCCTTCTCTCTCCAGCGCTGGCATTAAAGTTCGCACTGCTACACCCAGCTTCCTTCTGTGAGTTCTGGGATTGAGTTCGGGATCCTCGAGCTTGTGAGGCAAACACTTTACTGACTATGCCATGTCCCCAGCACCATCTACATGGTTTTAAATCTGATTGGTACACTCCAATGGATCACATGACCTTCCTGGTCCACTTTTCATCTACCAGTGTGGGATCAGGTGAAGTCATATACCTCCTCAGTGGCATCCTCGGCGAGGTCCCCAGGATCAGTCTTCCAAGAGTATTTCTATCATCCACATGTGTAATCATGTATATGAAATACATGAATCTTGAATGTCATCTGCTTCTCCTGCCCAACACTTTTCCTTCATTTTCTTCTTTCTTAGTTAAGTGTCTCATCTTTTTTTTCCATTTTTACACTTATTTATCTATTATGTATGTGTATGTGTGCAGGTACGTACCATGGTGTGTGTGTGTGTGTGTGTGTGTGGAGGTCAGAGGACAATGTGAAAGAATCTACTCTCTCCTTCAACCATGTAAATCCCAGGGATCAAACTCAACTCGACAGGCTTTGCCATCTGAGATAGTTCACTGCCTCTAAATTTCTCTTCTTTTTAAAAAACTTAATTTTAAAACAATTTATGTGTATGGGTACTTTGTCAGCATGCCTGTGTGTGGAGCGCTTGTGTACCTGATGCCTGTAGAGGCTGGAAGAGGGTTTAAAATTCCCAGTAACTGGAGTTATAGATAGTCATGAGCCACCATGTTGGTGCTGAATATCGAACCTGGGTCCTCTGCAAGAGAAGAAAACACTTTTTAACTATTAAGCCAATTCTCCAGTCTCCCAAATTGTCTCTTCTTAATCTAATAGAAAATAAACTTAATAACTAGGAGATACTAGAAACGAAAACTAAAGATTGGCTAGTATATGGTTTATTGCAACACTACCTTTCTGAATTTTGCATTTGAGTTTCCGTGCCTTGATATCTTCAAGTTGAACCAAAGTCTCCACCACAACGTATCCGACCTTTAGTTCTACCGCACGGTTTTTAGAAAGGAAAGGAGAGTAGCTGAGCACCCACAAAGTTGTATTTGTGCTTCAAATTAATTTTAAATCCAGGTAGCACGCCCAAAGGAGGTTCCTAAGAAATAAAATTAAGGTATTTCTGTCTTTCTCTCCCACATATTAATTACAATGACGTCCCTACCTTCCCACATAAAACAGACTCTTTACTGAGACAGAACCACCCATGTCCCGTAGCGGTGAGGAGTAAAGGAAACCATTACTCCAAGTAAAGAGCAGTTTTCATCTTTATGAATGTCTGATAGTTTGTTTTCACGGACAACTTGACTAGACTGTAGAAAGCTTAAGACATCAGCGAGACACATCCTAGGTGTATCTGTGAGGACATTTTCAGAGCCAAGCAACCAAAGGGAGAAGACCCCCTCTGAATGAGGACAGCCTTATCCTGGGAGAGGGCTGAGTACCAACATTCAACTCTGCCTCCTGACTGTGGATACAATGTTCCCAGCTGTCTCAGTCACTCTTGCCACCATGACGAGACTCTACCCCTCAATCCTTGGCCAAAATAACCCCTTCATCCCTTATTTCAGTTTTTTTTGGGGGGGTGAGGGAGGGTCTGGTATTTGTACTCAGCTAGAAAGAAAGTCACTAAAACCATGTCTTACTCAGAAATACTTTTTATTTGAACTGAAAAATTATAAAAGCAAATAGGAATTCAAGAACGTTCTTGAAGTGAGAGAAGCAGGAAGAAAGGCTGCTCAGAGGACTTTCACCCAGTAAGAAAGGGCACCTCTCGAGGCCATTTTTGCACACGGACTGACTCTTTGATGTACCTACGTAGGTACACGAGAGATCTCAGGATAAGGCATCCAAGTTGGAATTCAGAGGGGAGCATAGTGCCTATTAGTTCAAATGAAATTAGCTTAAAGGATATGAAATTTTTATCAGATATGCAAAATTAATTGAAATTACATCTCTGCCTAGAAGATATGCACGTGGAAATAAAGATTTGCTACAATGTGACAATTAAAATCTCATTATGTATCTCCATCCCCAGTGATCCATGGGAGACTTGAGGGGCATGGGGTGGGAGGTGCTGAGCCTCTTTGCTCAGCAGCAGCTGTGGAATAACCATTGTTGGCAGGTAACTGTGCAGTGACCAAGGAGGCAGGGGCACAGACAGGGACACTTGCTACAAAGTCCACCTCCAGGCTGCTGCAGAAAAGAGTCCCCATGACTGTATTGTAACCTACTGACTACAGTCGCTGGGATAGTGCAAAGCTCCCCTTCACTGTGCCTTTGACCTCCACACCCCAGAGATCTGATTTGATGGACTTTAAATAAGTTCACCAGACAAATAGGACACAGACTGCAGGGAGTCTAGGCAGGGAAATTCTGGGATAAAGAGCAAGAACTCACTGTCTACACGAGGCTGATCATGTTTCCCAAAGGTTGGTGCAAGGTCTTTCCCAGATGCTCCTCTAAAAGGCAACTTGGTCACACCTCGACCGAAGGTGAAGTCTAGTCCTGTGCTCCAATCGTCAGGCTTGGGACCATTGGCAGCAATGTGATGGTGAGAGTGACACTGGAATCTCCTGGTCAGATGGCAGCTTCTCACACTGTCACATTAACACTCGGGGATCCCTGAGTACTGAATAAAGGCTATGAGGTGTGAGTCCCCTGAATTTACCATACAACAGGGAAGCCATGCAACAGATAATCTCAGCCCTTCTGTTCCAGTCACTCCCTACCCCATGTTCCAGATATGTTCAGGTGACCCTCCATATAACTGCAGCCCTCAAGTCAGCTTGCAGGTTCCACTATTCCTAGCTAAGATCTCAAATACCTCAGAACAGTGGCAAGTCGTTCCTACTGAGTCCTGGATACCACTAGATACCTGTTTGCTTTTAAGCTATCAAATGCTGGAGTAGGTTTTCAGGCAACAACAGCAACTAAAACAAACTTTCGGGCCATCAGGGGAGTCCAAGAGAGTCCCTAAACGTTATAGGTCATTGTTTTTGCCTTTGGTTGCCTCCCAGAGGTTGAAGGTAAGTCCCTATTAAAGAAGACACTATGCACTTCAGACACAGCACTGGAGACTCTAAGCTGGATATGACCAGAATGCCTCTTAAGATCCATATCTCATGATTCCAGAAGGTACCATGCAAGTTTCCAAGGGAGGGAGCAACCAGTAGTCCCACGTAACTATAGTGCATATGATTTAGCACGATAACACCAAGGGTGCGATAGTGGAACTCATATCTTGATGTTAACCAACATCTCTCTAATTTGACTTAAGGCCTGCTCAGCAAGAGGGAAGTCATTGGAAACCTAGCTAATACAGGAGGCCAATGATGTTATGGATCTCAGATGGAAACCTACAACTGCCACTTTACTAAATCAATGTAACTCCCAACTGCATTCTGAATATTTATCCTTATACCCACAAATCAGTACAGCTCTCATCCCCAACAAAGAAACTTTGCTTTGCAATACACAGAGGCCAATACAGAAAAGCACAGCTAACTAAGATGCAGAGAACAAGTGATCGTGTGGTGCCCAGACTCTGCTGGACATCTACAGACCCACACAGGTCCTGCATGTGAGGCTCAGGCAACATCACTGAAGAGGGGATGGAAAAGGTTGTAAGACCCAGAGGATGTCCACTGTGAGTCCGCATCTCCTAGAAATGTCAGGGAAGCTATAGCCACAGCTGCCTAAACCAGAACTGAACAAGGATAACACCAACAGCCATATTGACACACAAGGGGAAATGTCATATTACCCAAACCCTAGACAAGGAGCTGTAGGAATCTAAGGAAGGCTGAGAGAGGGAGGAAATTGTCTTCCTCAGGGAAGAGTCCTCTAAGTGGTATTCTAATACCAAGTGGTCAGCCCCCAAATAATATAGACTCAAATAACATTATACTGACAAGTCGATTGTATTATACTTTTAGGAATATACATCTATGTTAACAACAATTAAAGGAAAAGAGGCCATGAATTTGAGAGGGATCAAGGGCATGGCAAGGGGAGGGATTGGAGGGAGGAAAAAGAAAGAAACTGATATAATTAGAATTTCAATTTCAGAAAATTGAAAACATTAAAAATCATTCCTGGCCATGTTACACAGTCAGCAGAAGGTGAACAGCTTCCACTTCCGCAGAGGAAGGAGGAGAAGTGGACGAGAACCACCCTGTGGCCAAACGGGCTGCACCTGTCTCCAAAGATTCTTAAGCCATGGATGGATAGTCAATGCCTGTGTGTGTGTGTGTGTGTGTGTGTGTGTGTGTGTGTGTGTGTGTGTGTGTTCATCCATATATGTGCAAGTGCATATGTGTGTGAGCATGTGTGAAGGTCAGAGGTCAAACTCAGGCGTTTTTCAATCGTCATCTACCATCCACACTGTCTCTCGCTGGCCTGGAACTTCCAAACAGGCTAGGCTGGCTGCTGAGCAAGTCGTAGACCTGCCTGCTTCCTCCATACCACAGCACTGGGATGTTAAGTGCATGTCACCACGCCTGGTGCTTTGCATGGGTCCTGGGGATTGAACTCTGGTCCTCACTCTCTACCAACTGAGCTAGCGCCCCAGCCCTGTTGCCTGAATTTTTGAGTGCTAACACTATTTCCAGTTGTAACTGCCCACACTTCCTTCCATCACCTTCTCCCTCTCTCTTAGTTAGCTCTGAAGCCTGCAATAAGATGCTATTGGACATCATAGCTACACTCAAATTCCCTGGGTAAATATCCCAGGCGTGTTACCACGAAATGCTCACACTTGAGGAAAGACCTTTGAGTTTACTTCTCTTGGCATTCACAATAATCTAGTCTCTATTCGCCATCACTGTGGAAGCTTGACCAGCTGAAACATTTTAGCAGTTGTTCAACACAAACATGAGCAGAAAGCAAAGAAAACCTCACTGTTTTGTGCAGTTTACTATAAATTCAAAGCCAAATTGTATAAAACATTAGACCTTTCTGAAGGATCTTCACTTTAACGCTGATGTCCGTTTAGAGAGGCAGAGATTTTATAACTTCTTGGGCTGGCGAATGACTAAACAGGTGACAGCACATGGTGCCAAGCCTGGGAGACCTGAGTTTAATCTCCAGGACCCATCCAGTTGAAGGAGAGAACCACCTCCCCCAAATTGTCCTCTGACTTCTGCACAGGTGCCAAGGCATGTGCATGTGTGCACACCTACAAATACACACAAAATTAATAAGTAGAGCTGTAATAAATAAAAATACTTTAAACTATTTATTTATTATTCATTATACTCTCTGTTGAGGAAATACCACAGGCCTTTTCATGACTGTTGCCACGGCTCAGTGGGAGCACCTGCCACACAAGCATGAGGACAGAAATTTAGATAACAAAACCCACATAAAAATCCAGGTAAATAATGGCATTATTTAGCCGCTGGTAAACCCAAAATGTAGAGGAGGATTGAGGAGTCCCTCAAACAAGCTGGCTAGGTAAGACTACCCCCAAAAATGGTGAGCTGTAGGCTCCATCAGAGACTCTGCTGTGCCTCGAAACACAAGGCAAAGAACAATCAAGAAAAAGCGCCGAGGTCAACATCAGTTCTTCACATGCACAGACATGCATGCATACATGCACCTGCACACACGTGAGAGCCTTTACACATAAACAAGACAAGCACACATGCATGCATGTATTCGCATATATCATATATACAAAAGAAATTGTCTTGGGCCATTCTAGTTTCTCCTAAAAGAAAAACGTTCTTTTCTAAATACAGGGATTCATGTAGCCCAGGCTGGCCTGACTGTTCAGATGAGAACAACCTTGAACTTCTCATCTCTTTCCCCTACCTTGAAAGTGCTGATTAAATGCATGATTGCCTCAGCACACCTGCTTTAGGAAGCACTAGGGATCAAACCCAGGGCTTTGTGCACGTCCGGCAAACACTCTACCACCTACTTCACAGCCCAAGCCCTAAGCTTAGGCTTTTAAATACAGTCCTTGCTGCAAGAGTTACAAGGAAATATCCTGACATGGGGAGAGTCCTTTCAGCCTATTAATGGTGCCAACCAGAAATGCAGATTCAGGGTACCGCTCTCCATAACACAGCTGACGAGTTGTCCAAAATTTAAAAACCTGGTTTTCATTGCAACCAGTTCATAGTGCCCTGACTGGACATTAACTTGAGAATAAAAGTCTAAACAACCTACCTACCCTCTCCTTCCTGAAGACTATGAAAATATCGCAGCAAGGCATTGGAAGCCAGGCAGGGGCTGGAATACATCACGCAGCCTATATACTGGGTGGAAAGCTACGATTTCAGTGGGAGCCATATTCATTCCAAGAACCAGCACCTTAGTCTCCATGTGGTAAATGTCCGAATAAATCCCTTTAGATTAATGTCCTCAGTTATGAGCTTGAAGGTTCTCACCTTGTGGTTTAAATACGGTCTATGATGCTTGCCAAGGCAACTCCTGGAGCTTGCAGTTTTGCTATGGAAACAACCTGGCTGATCCCTGTCCGGGAAGGCAGGTGTTGAATTTGCTAAATTGTTTAATGACACACTTGGCAGGATTTCTTTATTTTTTATTACATTAATTTTTTTTTTGCTTGATGTGTGTGTGTGCCAGGACACACGTGTGGTCAGAGTATAAATCGCATGAGTTGGCTCTTTTCTTCCATCTCATCTCTCAGATCTCAGGGATTGAACTGCGATCAACAGGCACTTGGCTGCAGGTGCCTTTACCTGGAGTCATTTTTCTGTCACACCCACCAGGATCTCTCAGAAGCCCCCCAGGGTTGTTTCAATCGTGCAGATTCTCATCAGGCTACAGTACCCCCAAGCTCCTAAGGAACGATGCTGGGACCCCAGAGGGAAGGAACCTTGGATTAACCAGAAGGCTTTTCAAAACTCAGAGCTGCCAGTCACTGGATGGTTTTGCCACAGACTCATTGACTCATGAAGGCACAGGCTGTACTCTGGCAGGCAGCTGCACACTGCTATGATCTATAAATATCGACTATAAATGTTTTGACTGGACAGTTTTATATTTTTGTTGCTCCCCCCTACTCTTTCTTTTTAATTGTTGGGGGAGCCCACACAGATATTTTACTGCTTTTCTTTGAGGTGCACCAAATGCTCCGGCATCAGCGTTATTAACACAGGCATTAGCTGGGGCTGATTGCTCTCACAGTGGCAGCTCCCACTTGCCCACTGGCTCCAGCAGCTGTGAATCAGAAAACACTAATGGGCGTGTTAATGAACTTTCTGCAGTGGAACTGGCTGCTCCAAGAAGGAGCATTTAAAAAACCCATTGCAGAGACTGATTGCTCCCTCCTCAGTACCCTGGCCCATCCAAACTAAGTGCAAAGGCAATCAGATTCCAAGCTAAGAACCCCCACCTTGTGGGTGTGGAGTTAGAGACTCAGTAAGATGATCAAGTCCTGAAATGCATTTCCAAATTGCAAGAGGCAGGAGGAAGTCACTTAGAAGGTACCTAGGGCAGGGACGTAGCTCTGCTGGTAGACCAATAGCTAGCCTACCATGCTTCAAGCCCTGGGTTCCATCTTCAGCACTGCATAAGTCAGGCATGGTGGAGTGTGTTTGCAATCCCAGCACTCAGAAGGTGGAGGCTGGAGGATTCAAAGTTCAAGATTATCCTTGACCATGTTTCAAGTTCTAGGTCACACTAGGTTACATGAGACCCTGTCTCAAGTACAGGAGAAGAAGAGAAAGAAAAGCCAAAAGAAAGCACTCAGGTCCCAGTAGGTGCCGGGAAACAGTGAGTGCCCTTAAGAGTGTTTCGTACCCCCACTGAGATTCCACTGGAGAAAACAAATATTTCCTTTGTGAGGGGTCGTCAGTTGAAGACAGCTTCCAAATTGGGATGGGGGCTTGGTGCCCACTTCCCCTCTTAGCGCTGGTACCCATCTGGTTTAGACCTGTGCAGGCCCTGTGCAGGCTGCCACTGTCTCCCTGAGTTCAAGCGCTTCAACACGGACGTGTCAGAAGGCCTGTTTCCTTGCTGTCTCCATCCTCCCCCACTCTTCCAATCTTTCTACCTCCTCTTCATCAGGTTTTCCTGAGCCCAGAAGGGAGGGATTTAATGGAGAAATCCCATTTAGGCCTGAGCGTTCCAAGATCTCTGCACATTGTCTGGCTGTGGGTCTCTGTATCTGTTCGCATCTACTGCAACAGGCAACTCCTCTTACGATGACCGTGCAAGAAACTGATCTATAAGTATAGTGGCATGAGAATGTTAATAGGAGTCATTTTATTGCTACATCCCTTTAGCAGAACAGTAGGAGTTGGTTTTCTCTAGGTCTCTGATCTATCTAGACCCACTTTCTTGGTCATCTGAACAGAGTCAGGGATGGGTTTCATCTCATGGAGTGGGCCGTGCAATCAGATAGAGGTTGGCAGCTTCCGCAAGCTCTGCACCACTCTTTCACTAGCGTATCCTGTGGGGAGGGCACCATTGTACGTGGAAGGTTTGGTAGCCGGGTTGCCGTTTACCCTTCTCCTTTGGTATCATGCAGAAACCTTCCAGTACTATGAACACTAGTCAGTAGGGGTGAAGGCTCTAGGTAGACACCAGCTCGTCACAAGACTTCTCTGTGTTCTGTGAGTTCTGTGAGTTGTCTTCAGAAATAGGGCCTTAGTGTCAGTTTGTGGAGGACAACTAAAAACCTTGGTAATAACCTCGGTTATTTGGGGTTTCCCATGGGGCTCCTTTAGCCAACAACTTGATCAGATGTAACCCATTCCTGGTATGGTGTTCTTATAAATTGTTTCTTCTTTTAAACATGCCCAATTGGGGAAAAAGGCTATATACCTTTTTGAGGTGATGTGTTTGTTTGGGGAGAATTTCATATAGGAAGAAGTGTTGGTCAGCAGCAAAGTTGAACAACTTTAAAATGTTTTAACCCTAACTAAATATATTTCACAGAATTACTGGGTAAGAAAACACGTGGTATGCCTGGACTACACTTCAGAGAGCAGTATACACTCCTTGTGAAGCTCTCTGACTCAGTTTTATCTTTTGAAATGTTTGTAAATCACTAAACTGACCTTGCAACTCACAAATGGGCTGAAACTCACAGCTGTGAAAGTACAGGGATGGTAAGGTCAGAGAAAGATTCAGGAAGGGACCTTGTGTAGAAAGAAAGAGCAGGCAGATCATGTCATGCCCCCTTGGGGAGAGTCCCAGTGTCCTGGACCACTAGCCCTCAGGGATGCTCAGTCCACTTGATCTTCATCACTGATGGCAATCCCATCAGCTTTATGGGGCTATAAAGCAGTGATTTTCAACCTTCCCAATGCTGTGACCCTTTAACACAGTTCCTCAGGTAGTAGCCCCTAACCATAATATTACTTTGTTGCTACTTCATAACTGTAATTTTGCTCTTTTTATGAATTGTAATATAAATATCAGTGTGAAGGAGTCATTCAACACTTAAAGGGGTTATAAGCCATGGTTAAGAACCACTAATACAAGGACTTGGTTAGCCCAGTCCTTCCACTTAGACTATGATGTTCTTCCTCCTTCTGTCCTTAGGGATCAAAATCAGCACTATTTATCCAGCCTCCTGTAAATGGTGGCTTCCTGTAGACTTGAAATAACCTGCCTAATGGTCAATCTCTAATAAACTTCCTGACTCAAGTTTGATACCCAGAATCCACGTGGAAAAACTATGTGTGGGCCTAGGAAGAGGCTCAGTGGTTAAGGTGCTTGCACACAGTGTGGACACTGGAGTTAAGACTCCACAGAAAGTCACATCTGCATTCCAGTCACAGAAGGTCAATACAGGAAAGCCCTGGAGCGGGGTGACTATCAAGACTAGCCATGTCGATGAGTTCTGAGCTTGATTGAGAGGCCCTGCTGCAATAAATAAGGTGGAAGAGTGACTGAGGATGATACCCAACATTAGTTTCCGGCCCTCTCATGTGTGCACACAGACATGCACACACTAACACATAAAAACATGCCTATCCCAACCAAGCATATGCACAGAGATACATACCTACCACATACATAAACAAAGAGAAGAAGAGAATGAATATAGATACACACATTAAAAAAAAATCCTGCCACCAGGCAGTAGTGGTGCAATGCCTTTAATCCCAGCACTCAGGAAGCAGGAGGATCTCAATGAGTTTAAGGCCAGCCTGGTCTACAAAGCGAGTTCCAGGACAGTTAGGACTGTTACACAGAGAAGCCTGTCTCAAAAAACAAAACAAAACAAAACAAAACAAAACAAACAAACAAAACCCCAAAAAAAGGTTCAAATTATCCTAGGTCTTTCCCTGTGTCACCCTGAATGACAACAGCTCCCCGGGACTTTTAAAACTGCAGCCTCTTCCTTAGATGAGGGCGAGGGCAGGGTTCTATTAGTAGTCTCTTTACACACTTCTGAGTGCTCCCTCACAGTGGAGCTTGGCAATCAGGTTCAACTGCAGAAAGCCAAGGCAGCCCTCTTCTCCCCACTGTCACCTGTGGCTTTGACTTACAACCAAGACATGGCCACCTGCAGATGAGGTATGGGAGGCCCAGAGGACAGACAGACGGCTGGGCTGGCCACATCCCCAGCACACCTGTCACTTAATCACCCCACTCGGATGCCTGCCAGGTGACTGCAGGATGCGGCAGAGAAAGGCAATGAGCAGTTTGTCTCGCAGCCACCCAGCCATCTGCCTTAACTAGTTTGAATCGTTTTGTTTTGGTTTCGAAACAGATGCGGTAAACAAAGCCGGTCATAGAAAACTCAGTCAGCTGCAATTCCTACCACACAATCTTACTTAGATAACAAGCCACAGAATGAATCCGTCTCTTCGGAAGGGTCCTAAGAGTACCACACATCACCAGTCACCTCTCTCCCACCCTTTCTTTGCCTCGCCCCCGTGTGTGTGTATCTGTGCATGTATATGTATATCTGTGTGTGTGCATGTGTTTCTGTGCATGTGCATGTGTGTGTGCATGTGTGCGTGTGTCTGTCTGTGTGTGTGCGTGTCTGTTTGCCTGTGTGTGTGGGGGTATGTGTCTGTGTCTGTGCAGATGTATATGCACATGTGCATGCATGTATCTGAAAACCAGAAGTCACCCTGAGGTGTTGTTCCTCAGAACACCATCAACTTTGTTTCTAAAGACAAGAGTCTTTCCTCTTTGACCTGGGAATCCAGGGAGCTTCCCCCCCACACCCCAGAGATCCTCTGTCTAATTCTACCTGTGTCTGCCTCCCCAGACCTGGGTTACAAAGGCACTCCACCATGCCTAGCTTTTTAATGTGGGTTTAGGGAACCCAACTCAAGTCTTCATATCTGCAGTGCAAGAATTTTATGCACTGGACGATCTCCTCAGCCCATAAGAGAAAACTGACAGTGAGTGCTCCTTCTCTGGAGTCAGCTGTGAGACCTTGTCTGATTCCTTTGACTAGCTCTCCATCTCCAAGGCTCGTCTTAAAGCCTGTCTTAGCCAGGGTTGTATTGCTCAATGAACACCATGACCAAAGCAACTTGGGGAGTAAAGGCCTTATTTGGATTATACTTCTACATTGCTGGCCATCATTGCTGCAAGTCAGAATAGGGACTCAAGTCGGGCAGGAGCTGGTTGGCAGCAACTGATGAAAAGGCCATGGAGGGGTGCTACTTACTGGCTTGTTCATCATGGCTTGCTCAGCCTACTTTCTTATAGAACCCAGGACCACCAACCCAGGGGTGACACCACTCACAATGGTCTGGGCCCTCCCCATTCAATCAATAATTAAGAAAATGCCCTACAGACTTGCCTACAGCTTGATTTTATGGAGACGTTAGATGCTCTCTCCTCTCTGATGACTCCAGCCTGCGTCTGGTTCACCTAAAACTGGCCAGCCAGTACAGAGTCTATCTGTCTTTCCTGTGGATCCCAAGGCCCCACTCTGGATCAGTACTGGGTGCTCAGAAGTCAGCATGTCTGACATTTGGTGTAGGTTCTTGGTCTTCAATATGAAGAGCAATGGCAAGATGCAGAGAAGGAAGTCTGAGGAAAGAGAATGGGAATTTTCCAAACTCATATAGTTTTGTTCTCAAGCAATTTTCAAAGGCATCTGTAAGGGCCTTGCAAGGCAAACATATGAATTGTGAGACCACTGGACTTGTTAGAGATTCTGACAAATTCAGGAGTCCTCGTAAATACTGTTCCGCTTGGGTTCTCCCTCATTCTTTTGGCCTCTTCCTTGCCAATGGCAAGCAGTGATGTTGGGTGGTCTTTAAAACAATAATTTTTGAGGCTGTATTGTGTAGCTGTTTTCTTCCTCTTAACATTCCACTAAGACTCTGGAAGGAAACAAAACTTACAACGGCCAGGAAACTCCTGAAAATTTTAAGACTCACAAGGCCCCCATGATTCGCAAAGCTTATCAATTGCCAGGGAGAAGAGACTCTCGTCTGTCCAGCTGCCTGCAAGTCCTGCAAAATGCTTCTGGGATGCAGCTTTTACGAGCTGTAAGGCCAGCTATGGTGGACTTTTCAGTGATGCAACAACTGCCTTTGAGTTCCTGCATTCCCGTAATTCACCCCTCACCCACACTCCTGTAAGCAACCCCACTAAACTCATTGGTTCACTAGGTTAGACATGGGTGTTGTAGCTTATTTATCACTGCTGTACTATCTGGTATGAATAGAGGTTTATTTGCCTCCCTAGGAAATAGCACGGGCACACAACACACACACACACACACACACACACACACACACACAATTTTAAAGAGGCTGCTTATTTAATTGCTTTTCAATGTAAACATAAGAAATAACGATGATGCTGGATTTGAATGCCTCTAGTGCAATTAATTGGTTTTGACTAACAATTAACTTGAGTATGACTGGACCTCTGTCACTAAGGTACATATATGACTGTACATATATGTACTCAGCAAGTGCAACCATGAATGGCTATAAAGACATATAAATAGGGGCTGAGGCCATAGTCGGGGGGCTAAGTGTCTGTTCAGACTCCCAACACACAAGCGCTAGTCAGGTGGGCATGGTTGTTCACCTATGATCTCAGTGCAGAGGAGGCAAAGATAAAATGCCTAGAGTGAACATCTCTGGACCACAGGCATGCCTGGTTTATGCAGTGCTGGGATGGGACCTAAGGTTTAGGGCTTGCTAGCAAGCACTCCGCCAGCTGAACTGCATCCCAATCCAGATGATGCTTTGTGACCTAAGATGAAAGAAGCCAATGTTCCGGGAACAGACAGAAACTAGGTGTGTTTTAACAGCCATTCCCCTCCAGCCTCTTCAGAACTCAGCCACTTCAGTCCCCCTTTGGAATGGTGGATATGACTCTTTAAAAGCGATTAGGGGTTGGGAACGTGGGGGGTCACAAGAAAGGGCAGAAGGGGGAGGGAAGGAAGGGAAGGGAGCAGACAAAAATGTATAGTTCAATAAAAACAATAAAAATGCTCAAAAAGCCATATTACACATAAGAAAAAATAAATAAAAACAATTAGGGAATAAAATATGCTTTATGCTGAGGAAAGCTTTATTTTAGAATAAATCTGAGAAAAAGAATTAATTTCTCAACAAATTCCAAAAATGTTTATTCAAAAATACAATGAAAACTTGATTTTTAATTTGTTAAGTCTAGCAAACCCCTTTTAGTGTGATGAAAATACTTGTCTAAGACCAATAATTGATATTAAAATGTGTCAAGCAAAACCTAGACAGACCTGAAAGAGAAATGGGAGAATCTACAGTCCTTCTTAATGATTAATAGAATAATTAGTCAGAAAACCAGTCAGGATATAAAATAGTGGAACAAGATCATCAGCCAGCAGGACCTAACAGAAATGTATAGAACACTGTACCCTGAAACAACAAAAATACATTTTTTTCAAGTTTTAAAAATGCATATGCTGGAACTGTCAATATCATAGCCCAAACACAAAGCTTGACAAATACGGAAGGATTGAAATGATATAAAACGATTCTCTGGGGTCCACAGAATCGATAAGAGAAAGAGAACAGGAAACTCTCCAAATGCTTGGAAACTTCACAGCACGCTTCTCAGTAGTCCACGGATCAAAGCGGAACTCTCTGGAGGAGTTCTTAACATGTAGTGATTGAACTGAATGAAAATGAAATTCAACATATCAATACTGAAAAGAAAAGTGAGTAGCATTGCAAGAACACACTGATAAAAACGAAAATGCCCTCTAATCTAATAGAATCAGGGCTGTGTAGCTAGATGGCTTAGTGGGTGAAGAGTTTACCACACAGGCATCATTTCCAGAATCTACATAAGCCAGGACACCATAGGGGACCCTGTCATTCCCAGCACACCCACAGCAGAAGGTAGAAATGGCAGGGACCCTAGGAGCTTTTGGACCAGCTGGCTTCCTGCACACAGGCAAAGAACAAGAGACCCTGTCTCACACAAGGTAGACGACTGGCATCTGAAGTTATTCTCTAACCTCCACACACATGATGGGAGTGTACACCCACACACAGACATTCACACATACGTGCACACACTAAGAAATGTTTAAAGACTCCAATACAAATAAATGAAATAGCGGCCAGTGATGGCTCAGAAAGGAAGGGTATCTTGCCAACCCTCACAACCTAAACTCAACTCTGGGACCCACATGGTGGAAGGAGAGAACCCACTGCTACCGGCTTGTCCTCTGCTACCCACGCAAATGCTAGGGCACACCATGCACCCACAGCCACGCACACAATAAACAAAGAAGAAAATAAATAAAGAAACAAACAAATAAATAATATGTAATCAAAACTTAAAATACAAAATTAAAACCAACTAGACTAGGAAAACAAACCAATAGGAAAGAAAAAGATGAAATTAAAAACAAGAACAGGAAAAATAAACAAAACAAGCAAAGCTATCTCTTCAAAGAATAATGAACCTGAAGAACCTTTAACAAAACCAAGAGGTAAAATGAGAAGACACAAACTACCAGGATTAGAACGAACCCCAAGATGTTAAGACACAGCAAAGGAAACTACAAAGACCTGTATGATCCTTGTAACAATTTATGTGAAATAGACTTTTTTTTCAAGAAAAAAAAAAAACCACCCAAGGTGAAAAACACAAGTGAAATAGTTCTGCGACATTATGTAATCCTGGCCTCTCCCTTTATGAGATACAAAATCTACTAAAATTTTAATTGATAATTCCATGCAGTCTGCCAAATGCAATTTAAAGGATAAAAGGTTTATTCCTGACCCGGATGCAGTCTGTCATGGTGGGTAGTCAAGGCGGTGGAAGCCTGAAGTGGTTGGTGACAATCAGGAGAAGAATGCAACCTGCTGCCCAGCTCCTTTCTCCGTTTAAACAGTCGAAGATCCCAGCCAGGAAAAGGGCACCATTCACAGTGGGCGCCTCTTCCCACCTCCATTAATATAATGTCCCACAATCATGCCTGCAGGCCCAGCTCCCAGGTGACTCTAGATATTGTCACGTTGACAACAACAGCCACCATAGACGCCTTCAGGTGCTCTCAGGAATAAAGCTTAGCAATAGGAGGCGAGACTAGAGACGGCCCATGTACCCCCTTCCTGCCTGTCAATCTCAGAGTGTGAAGGAGTCACCCTTCAAAACATAAATTACTGCTTGCTGCTCAGTCTAGCCTACTTGGTGAGCTCAGGCCAGTGTCTCAAAAACCAAGGTGATGGTATCTCATGAATGACCCAATTTGATCCCTGTCCTCCACATACATGTACATACATTCCATATATGTAAACATGTAAACACAAGTGCATATACATTTATACACACATGAACACATATATACAAAAATGAATTGTCTAATTGAATTTCTTTGAGACAGTGTCTCACTAAACCAGAGATGGTCCTGCCTCTGCCTCTCTAGCACTGAGAGTCCACTACCATGCCTGGCATTTTTACATGGGTTCTTGGGATCAAATTGGGGTGTTTATTCTTGCTCCATAACCACTTTATCCTCTGAGTTATTGCCCCAGGCCCTAAGTTTGGAATCTTTGATTGCAGAATTCTCAATTGAAGGTGAGAAACTTTTGCCAGTTCTCTGAGATTCAGTGACTCCCTGGCTTTTTCCTAGGCCTCAGAGATGTCAGAATGGACCTCAAGTGGCTTTCTCGGTGTTTGGCTTTGCTCATCTTGTGACTGTCTCCTCTCTAAATGTAGCTCTTTCCTTCCCATTATCTCTCTCCGAGGCAGCTGAGATTCGCATTCAATTACTTTCAGAGCCTCCTCTAACCGAGTTCAGGGTCTTGGATATGGGCTTGTCTCCTTGCCCATCGAGCTTGTCAATCAATCCATCAGATGGGAGGGACCCAGGAGGACAGATCGTGATGTTAAAGGAAGAGCAAAACACAATTCACTATGCAGGGATGGCTCGCACTTGGCTCCCACATGGCACCAGTGGACGTGGCAAGTGAGTCTGTTCCAGTCCTGTCACTCACACCGCCAGCGGTCTTATCTCACAGGCCTTGCTGAGAGGGTAGCATTTTGGCCTTTGTCAATGTTCTGCTTGAAAATGCTTGACCCTCCCTCCTCCATTCTCCCGCCTCACACCACACGGAGCCCTTCCAGATTGCTTTTCTCCTTTGGGAACCCAAGGTGTCACTCCACAAAATGAGAAGCAAGCAGCGATCCAGTGGTCACTAAAGCACCCCTGGTTGGTGACTGCCACCCAGGAGAAAGAAGCCAGGAAAGGAGGCTGCTCGAGTCGCATTTCTTGTTGCTGTGACTAAATACCTCACAAAAAGCAACTGAAGAGAAAAGGGGTTTGTTTTGGCTCACAGTTTGAGGAGATACAGTTCTCACGGTGGGATAGACATGGCGGAGGAGGAGCAATGAATGAAAAGAAAAAAAGAAAGAAGGAAGGACATGACTGTTCTCAGATATGGGGGAGGCAGTTTACTGTAGGTAAACGGGAGAGCATAGACAGAGGCAAGGACATCCAGGACACTCCAGAGGATGCATAATCCTGAGCCAGGCCATGTGAGGAGAGCAGAGTGGACACAGAGAGAGGAGCCTCTAACCAAGAGGGGCAGCCTGGGCTAAGAGACTGGCTGAAAGAGTAAAGGGTAGACCAAAGGGCCAGGTAACCAAAATAGCTGGATTATATAGGAAAAGGCAGCTGGGAAAGGACAGCACAGTCCCTGGGCTAGAGAAGTTTAGGGTAGGGGGTATAGGGTATGCCAGCCATACCCTATAGCAGGTAGGATGGAGGGATGCAAGGAGAACCTGGTGGCCAGGGTCTGCTTTGATATGTTAATGGGCACCTCAGTCCAGGTTTGAGATTTAACAAGGAAGAAGCTATTGGTCATGTTTCATCCAGCCAGGAAACAGAGAGAGATAATGCTTTACTCAAATTATTTGCTTATTTTTCCTTAGCCCAGTACCCTATCCCAGGGGTAGTGCCATTCACATTTAAGGTGGGTCTTTCTACCGCTACTAGGCTGATAAAGAAGCTTCCCCCCAGTCCTGTCAGGAGATTGGTCTCCTTGGCAATCCTAGATTCTGTTAAGTTGACAGTATCAGCCACCACAGGCCCCAAACACAGGCTAATTCCAGGGTATCAGCCCATCACACCTCAGATGGTTTCTGGTTTCTCCAGCCTCGAGTCATAGAGGCTTAGCCTTCTGCAGACAGAGCTGGTCTCCTGCATCCTCTCTGAGGACTTGCAGATAACCGCGACTGACGGATCTCCTCTGGGCTCCATGAGTCCTTGGCACCTGCTGGGACGTAGCACTGAATTTTACAGACTTTCACATACTGTGTTCCTTTTGTGAGGTACCACAACCTCCTTCAAGAGACCAGTGGTAGCTTGATGACCAGGTCTGGCTCCAGTATCTGGGCACCACTGCAGCACTAAACAGAACCCACCCCCCAGCGATCTCTGCATCCACTCTGAAGACCCCACTCCTGCCTTCCTGCCTGCATTGACAAGGATAATGAAATTTCAGTTAAGACACCCAACTGTTTGATGCTAATTGCTCATTCAGTCTAGAGTAGCGCTTATTTTTACCGTGTAGTTTTCTTTCCCACGCAAAGCTCGTTGCTCCAAGACCTTGAAATGGTTTTATCAACACCTGGTTTCCGAGTTTACATATTGCAGACGAGGAGCTTGGTTTCTAAATGATCGCTTTCACAGCAGGGATACCAGCTTAGCCACCCTGTGACTCTCCTCTGAACAGACATCTGAAGGTAGCCCCTCTCCTTCACCTTGCATTAGTCCCACACTGTCCACCAAACATCGATCCAAGAAACAACTCACATTTGAATAGTATGCCTTGGTTTAATCACTTTGTGTGTGTGTGTGTGTGTGTGTGTGTGTGTGTGTGTGTGTGTGTGTGTGTATACTTGTGTGCAAACTGGAGATCTTCACCTTATTTTTGGAGCCAGGGTCTCTCCTTGAACCTGAATTTCACTAATTCAGCTAAAGTGGCAGCCTCCTCCCATCTCCACCTTTCCAGTGTTGGAATTATAGGCGCACATCTCCACACATCTCCACCCACAGCTTTAAAACCATCTTTATTTCTTTTTTCATTTGGCAGTGGGAGTGGCACCGTGTAGAGGTCAGGAGGTCAGAGGACTACTGACAGTGTAGTCAGCACTCTTGTTCTACCAAGTGGGGCTGGGAAATCAAACCAAGGTCATCAGCACAGAGGCATTTTACTGGCTGGGGAACTGAACTCGGGTCCTCTTACTTGCACAGGAAACAGATTACCAGTTGAGCTGTCTTCCTATTCCTGAATAACTTCTCAATCAGGGAGTAACCTAGAGTAAGTGTGTAGAATCAAAGTATGGAACAAAGTATTAAACAGCCCAGGAACACAATGCCAGTTGGGTAAATTCATCACTCAGCTAATGCCTGCCAGCATCAAATCACAAAACTCACAGTACCACACAGAGCACCACACAGGAGCACCTCACAGAGAGCTGTTGTAGGAAGTCCTACAGCCAGTGGTTTCCCGCCCACTGGGGCGTGGTCTCTTATACTATATATGCTGATGTTGAGCTTGTGTCTGGCCTCTTTTCTGGCCTCTCTGTTCCAGTTGCTGGATTCAGTTTTTGTTCTCCATTCAAGCAGAGGATTCTGATTTGTGAGTTTACCCCTAAATAAATAACCATCTATTTCTCAATTCTGAGCTAGTGTGGGATTTCTTTTAAGTGTCCTTCCACAGAGAGCACCACACAGGAGCACCACACAGAGCGCACCACACAGGAGCATCACACAGAGCACCACACAGGAGCACCAAACAGTAGCCCCACACAGAGAGCACCACACAGGAGCACCACACAGAGCACCACACAGAGGACCACACAGGAGCATCAAACAGGAGCAGAATGAAAAGGAGAACACAAGACAAGCTGGCACCAGCATTTGCCTCCCTCTGCTTCCTGACTGCAGGGGCCTTGTGATCTCACGCTCCTGTCAGTTAACTTTCCTTCCGTGATGGACTGTACTCTTCAACTGGGAACCCAGGTAAGCCTCTCCTAGTCTAACTTGGTTTTGTAAGGTATTCCATCACAGCAGCTAACCCACTATTTCTATGTATTTGCTCTCCTCGTGTTGTACGCAAAGAGCTAGAGGTAAAATAACTGAAAAGGAGGAGGAGGGGAGGTAAGTTTTCAGAAGAGTGGATGGCAGATTAGGAAGCATATACTCACTCTGAAATCCTAAAGATCAGAGTCTGAACTCCAGTGCCCATGGCAACAAGCCAGGGATCTACACAAATGCCTGTGACTACAGCTCCAAGGTTGGGGGAGACGTGATCATTGGGGGATTGCTGGCTTTCAGCCCAGGTGAGAAAAGGTGAGCCCCTGGTTCAGGGAGAGACCCTGCTCATATACACAGGTAGGTGTGCCCCTTCCCCACACATGTACAGGTGTACTCACACAGATATATACACGTATATGCACATGCATTTGAATAAAACCAACTCTAAAAAAATAAACGTGAAAAAGCATGAAAACCCTGGGTTTCTTCACTCTGGAATCACCGTCAGAGAAGCCTATGTCCTTTAGTAAGTCCATCCACTAACAGTCAGAACAGCCACAGCGGCTCCAGGCATCACTCCCGTCTTCAACAACTCTGACACCAGGAAGTGGAGAGAAGAAACTTCCCTTAAAGGTGAAAGCTTTTCCTAGCTCCTCCCTGCCCCCAATCAGCCACGGTAAAGAGAACTGAAACCACGTGATTTTCTTGACCCGTGGCGCCAGGAACATGTTGCAGTCACTGAGAGCACTTCATACCTGCTTAGACCCAGGGATATCAGATTCTGGAGCCCAGGCTCAAATTTTTCATTGTATTTATTGGCACCAGGTCTCACGTGGCTGGCCTCATTCTCACTAAGGGTGAGAATGTCGCTAAGGGTGGCCTTGGACCTCTGATCCTCCTGCCTCTACCTTGTACAGCCGTGCCTGGTTTATGTGGTGCTGAGGATCAAACCTAGAGCTCTGTGCGGGCTAGATCAGCATTCTACCACCCAAGCCACATCCCCAGCCCCAAGAGTCTATATTTGCAAAGAACTTCTGATGCATGACCAGGATTGAAAAACATGTTGGAACTAATCAAATGTCAGTGCCTGCTCCTGGGTCAGATGTCTGGAAAAGCTCCTGGCTCTGGCAGTCAGAAAGAAGGTTTGTGGAGATAGTCCCTGGAAGGCCAGAGTGTGCTTGTCACAGATGGGTCTCACTAGCAAGACGATGGAGGTGCAGGACTCAGGACCAGAGATTGAAATGGCAGGGAAAGGCATGGAACAGAAAATGCAGAATGAGAGCGAGGAACCAGAGGCTCTGTCCTAAGCAACTCAGCAGCTCATACACCACAAGCTATCTGCACCCCTGACTCCTCCCAGGCACATCCACACTGTTTGCCTTGCACTGCTGATATCCAAACAGCATCATGGGAAGGCTGCCTGAGCCACAGAGGAAAGGGTAGTTTGGACAGCAGCCTCTGGAGGACACTCCTAGAGAGATAAAAAGACACCAAACACAAAAGCTCCCATTCTGGGATTTTTTTGTGGTGTGACCCAGCTATCAGTCTCCTAGGAAACTTAGCCAACCACATGTTCTCCTGTAGACTCTAAACAGGAGTGGTACTCCTGTGAGGTCAAGGCGGGATGCTCGGGAAAGTGATATGGAGATAGACGCTTCTCCTTGGATCTCCTCCCACTTTTTGTCAATTCATCAGCAAGTGCTGATCCTGCTGCCTTCACCCCTCCAGGGCTGCAGGGACCACTGTGCCTCCAAGCCAGTTTATGGGGTGCTGGGGATAGGGCCAAGGGCTTCAACCTAGATTATAAACATGTTCCTGAGGGATCAGGTTTCTCATGACCTGATCTCATGCTCATGACCATGGTGTGTGTGTGTGGGGGGGGGTAATATGAAGGCTAGAAGAGAATATCAGGTTCCTGTTCTATCCCTCTCTGCCTTATTCCCCTGAGAAAAGGTCTCTCACTGAACCTGGAGTGTAGCGCGGTGCGTCCGCCAGCAGAAGAGACGACTACAACAGGATCCTTCTCAGAACACACTTTATTGGGACACACACTTTATGAATGAGAGAGGCTAAAGGACCACGATCCCCTTATAAGCAGTGCCGAACAAAGCCCTGATGTGTCATCGCCCCATAGGCTCGAGTCGGTATGGCGCGATCGTATGATGACCGGATTGGTCAAGTCATACGATACCTTTCATAGGAAAGCGCAGGCGCAGGAGTTGTCCACTAAGTCCGGAAAAGTACAGCAAATGGTGCCCCGGCTCTAAGCCAGCGTGCTCGTAACATGGAGGCGCCGTGGCGCCCTACACTGGAGCAAGGCTGGCAGTCAGAATACCCCCAGCCACCTGCCTGTCTCTGCCCCCACGGCGCTGGGGTAACAGGCTTGCCCAGCCAAGCTCAGCATTTACACAGTGCTGGAGATTTGATCTCAGGTCCCCATGCTTGTATAGGTAGGGCTCTTACCCCTGAATCCATCTCTCCATTCTTGGATTTTATTTTTCTAGCAGAAATGAGACCTCTCAGAGGCCATGAGAAGGACAGCTGTGGTCATGACTCTCATGTGCTGCTCCACATCCAGTGACCAGGGAGCTTCCATACATCCTGATGTGCACACCAACCTGCTTCCCACAGCAATTACCACAGCAGCTTCAGGTTTGAGCCAAGCACCCAGCACTTTCTGAAGCCCTTCCAGTGAATCCAGCTTGCTAATGTATGGACAAGTCAGTTAGTCGAGTGCACCTCAACTTGGAACACTTACCAGGTTATCAGAGCAGGGTCCGAGGCCTGGGAAAATAGTACAGCCCCTAGAACACTTGCTGTGTAAGTATAAAGGCTTGCACTCAAGGCCCCAAACCCATGTTTAAAAAGCTGAACATGGTGGCACAGACTTGTAATCCTAGCATCAGGAGACAAGAGAAGCCCTGGATCTCGGTGGCCACCAAGACTAGACTAATAGAGAGCCTTAGGTTCTAGTGAGGGACCCTATCTCAAAAAAAAGAAAGCAGTTGGTGCTGGAGAGATGGCTCAGTGGTTAAGAGCAATGACTGCTTTTCCAGATGGCCAGGATTCAATGTTCAGCACCCGTAGGGCAGCTCACAACTGTCTATAACTCCATTTCTGAGTGACCCAACTGCCCTCTTCTGGCCTCTGTGGGCACCACACACACACACATGTTACTTAGACATACAGGCAGGCAAAACACCCGTACCCATAAAATAATAAAATTGTTTTTAAAGGCAGGTGCTCCCTGTGGTAGTTTGAATGAGGAATGTTCCCCTATAGACCCTGATTTGAGAATACCAGGGCGGTGGTTGGAGGTGATGTCTGGGGGTTATGGATGTCTAACCTGCTGGAGGAAGTACAGCACTTGGGGCAGGCTTAGCAAGTTTGTTGTCTCACCCACTCCCACTCCACTCTGGACATTGTTTTTGTGGCTGACGACGTGACTTGTCAGCACCCTTCCCTGGCTGTCTGCAGTCATGCCTGCCACCATCATGGGCTGCCTCTCTGGTAATGGTGTTTCTAAATAATGGTGTTTTATTACAGCGACAGGAAACTAACTAATACAGACGCTAAGGAACAACACCTGAAGTTGACCTCTGGCCTCCGTGCACATGCACCCACACATACATGTACACATGCACACACATACATAAGTTGCAGCACTACACTCCCAGGCATTCTCCTCTGACCAGGTCCCTGGGAAGACATAAGGCTGCCTGTGAGGTCTGTGCTTCTGGGTGTTTTCACACCCTCAGAACCTTTGTCAGCTGGATGTCAATAGATCACACACGGTAAACGTGAGATGGTGGTAGGAAGATATTTGGTAATGAACCCATCTGCAAACTTACGCCTCACCTCTCAACTTTAGTCCCTTTGAGAGCTCCGTGTTCTAACAACACTTTGTTGGGTTTGGGTTTGAGGCCCTGTGGTCTGATGGTCAGTACACCTTTCACATCGACCAGCCTTGCCCCAGGTGTTTGCTGCTTTTCTCCACAATCAGGAACAGAGGGGGAGGAATAAATGCCAGCAACTGCTCAGCTCCCTTTCTCCACGTGTACAGTCCAGGGAATGGTGCCACCCACAGTGGGAGTTTCTCCCCACCTCAATCTAACACAAGCAAGATAATCCCCCACAGACATCTCTCAGGTGATTCTGATATGCTAATCAACAATTAACTGTAACTGTCATCTGGCTTTAGTCTCTGATCCTAAAGTCTCAGTGAAGTTGCCTTTTTTTCTTTTCACTGAATAAGGTTAGAAGTGAAGGAGATGGACTCATGCATCATTCTCTTATTCATCTCTCATGCAGGTTAAGATCCAGAAGGGACTGACCAAAGGGTCTGCCAAAAAGGCACAAAGAATGAACTTGGTGTTCATTCTAGTTGAACCAGTCAGAGTTCCACCCTGAACAATACAAAATCAGGTGGTAAAGATCAATGAAAGACGATGCAAGGAAGAGGTGGAGTGGTCAGCTCCCACTGGGCCAGTTTAAACCACTTCCTTAGTCAAGGAGTTGATGCAGAGCACTGCCCTTCCCCGTGATGAACTTTGCGTCTTTAGGGTACTTAAGCCCCTACCATGCATCTTATACATTTACTGATAACAAACTGAATTCCAGATAAAATAGGCTGCTGAGAAGATCAGGACCCTCTCCAGGGAGTAACTACTCTGGGGGGACACAGGGAGAAGAGAAATAAAAACCCCATGCCTGCTAGGATGGGCTATGGCTGCTAGACTTGATCCTCTCTTTATATAAAGGGTTTATTATTGCTCCCCCCCTGTTTGCCTTAATTAAATTCTTGAATACTTGCTGGACTACTGTATTTCATCTGAACTTTCCTCTCAGAAGCATAAGAACCAAAACTGCTGCTAAGGTCCAAACGGGAAGAAACTGGAGTCCTTGTCCATTTTATTTGTAGCTTATACTAGAGCGTGCTTTGATTTCAGTGCTATGTAAACTGTGGGTGGCCCCTTTCATTAAGTAGTCCACCCTAATGGTTCCTACCCTGTGGACTTTCTATTATTAAATGTGCCTGAATAGGTTCTCCAAGAACAGGTCAGACTGAGCTGGACACAGTTTTAAACATCCACAAATATAGAGAGCCACAAAGAATCCCAGAGCAGATCAGAATGACCAGGCTCTGGAGCCTTCAATAGAACCTAGGAGATGAGGCTGGAGAACTAGGCAAGGCCAATCATGAAAGGCCTCATATAATGCACCAAAAGATTCATATAACCCATCAAAACATTCTTCCAGTAGCAATGGAAATTTACTGAAGGATTTAGACTAGGGACCAAACATAATCCAAAATTTCAGCTTTAATAAAACCACTTTAATGGCAGTGTAGAAGATGGATTTGAGGAAGAAGAGGTTAAAGTGGGGGCCCTTTGTATGTGGGATTCCACTAGTAAGCTTTCAGAAGACAGGCAGGTGTCTGGGTCCCACCTTTTGCAATTCTAAGGCAAGAACTTTGGGATGTGACTTAGATAGCAGAAATGTGAGCAGCTAGAAGTGGTCACACATTTGGCCAAATAGGATCAGAGAATACCTGGGAGCGAGCTTGCTTCTGAGTGAGTTTTACATTTGAATCCATATATTAAATCAAGCAGACAGCTTTCTTTAGCATGGGGAAGACTGCCACCAAGCCCACTGAAGACCTAAAGAAACACAAATGTCTGGTTAAGAGGGGACTTCAGTACATGACAACCGACCGAGATCATTGGTCTAGAGATGTGCCCAGTCTTCTGAAGCTGTAAAACAATGTATATCCTACACAGTTCACATTCAAGAACCACACAATAGCTACCCCAAAAAGATGCAAAAAAAGATCTCATAATCTTCCAGGTAAATTTACATTCATACCTATCCATGGCTTATTAAGCCTGTGGACGCTTCGGTGATGCATCTTGT
Organism: Ondatra zibethicus; assembly: GCA_004026605.1. Classification (NCBI taxonomy): domain Eukaryota; kingdom Metazoa; phylum Chordata; class Mammalia; order Rodentia; family Cricetidae; genus Ondatra; species Ondatra zibethicus. The sequence continues at coordinate 45,384 of PVIU01005106.1, forward strand.
GGATGCACCAAATATTTTCTAATCTTGAGACTGTTGGTTTTCAGACAGGACCCGCAGCTTCCCTGGGTCTCAGGCCTTTGGGTTTAGACTGGAACGATGCCACTTGTTCTCCTCAATCTCCATCCCACCAACCCGCATCTTATGGCATATAAGCCTAGTTCTTAATAAAACACACACACACACACACACACACACACACATATGCACACACAAACTTGCACACACATACACAAATTTAAAAAGTTCTTCATATGGCTAATTGTGGCAATTCATGCTGGTAAGAAACACTAAAAATGTAGAAGCAGAAGGATCACAAATTTAAAGTCAGAGTGGGCTAAATAAAATATATCACATGTGTATTGGATGTGTACCAGTCTGTTAATAATTCCTGACAATACAGTATGATATATAGAGTATCTAGTGCCCTGAATTATGACCCTGGACCAATCCCTAGTCATACAGAGGGATGATCCTGGGATGACTGTAAGCTCATTACAAAGCAGAGGCACTGATGGGTTAGGGAACAGGGTTACTGTTGGCGGCTTGTGAGGCAAGGAGAGGGTTGAAGTCCCAAGTGTGGGGTCTATGAGATGGAAAGTCAAGTCTGCAATTACCCTGGAATGCATTCATCTGCATACGCCCCAGAAAAAAAAAAACGTAAGGTTCAGGAGAAGAGGAAGGTTTTGCAAGCTTGAGGCACCTGTTAAAATATATGTCCATTACATGGAGGGACGAGAGGAGGAGGGCAGATTCCTAAGTAAGTGGCATAGAACTGGTCCACAGAGTCTGGGCTCTGGCAGTCCAAACAAGCTAAGCCTGGTCTCCCCTCCTCAACAGGCCAATAAGACAAACACATAATAGTGAAAAGCAGAAAAAGAAGACACATTCAATGCGGCCACATTGGATAGAAGAACAAATAAAGAGATCCACTGACCCCACCCAAGTACACTTCCAGGGTCCTGGTATAAGGTTGAGGTTGAAATAGAGAGCAAGAGGTATGTATAACTGAGCAATCCTGGCCAAGGCTTGATCCTACCCTTCACCATTGCTTCAGCTCCCGTCTCTTCTGCAGTGCAAGGTACCAACTGCCACAACTGTGTAAAATTCCTCTTCTCCCTGGTACCAGACTTCAGCGTTTTCCTTCTCCCTGCATGAGATTCCTGGGGGAGTTTTTGAAATTCTGGAGTCCATTGTTTTAAGATTCACTTATTTTATTTTACATGTATGAGTTTTTGCCTTCATGTGTGTGTGTGTGTGTGTGTGTGTGTGTGTGTGTGTGTGTGTGCAACATGTGGATGTGGTGACCACATTGGTCACGTGAGAGCACTGGAACTCCTAAGAGCTGGAGTTAGACATCTTTGAGCCATCACATGTGTGCTAGAAACCGAATCACAATCTTCTGCAAGAGTAGCTGGTGCTCCTAACCAATAAAATCATCTCTCTATCTCTTCAGAGTACTGTCATCCTTGCCAGGAAGAGGAGACACAGCCCAGTGATGCCCAGTGGAGGATGGTTGGGGTTAGAAAAGAAGAGACTTAAGACCAGAGATCTGAGCTCTAAGTGTTAGCTGGTACGGGATGGGCAGACGGAGAGGGACCAGGGAAAGAGAAGGCGGAGAACATGGGGAGATGAGGTTTCACGGCAACATGAATGAGTCTGAAATTCCAGGAAGGCCACTTCACAGGAGCTATTTCCGTGGTACGGGGAAGGCAGAGGTCAGACGGCAGTGGGTTTCCAAAAGGAGATGAGAAGAGGCAGAGAAACAGCAAGTGCAGGGTTGCTCTTTGAAGCCACTGGAGCGAGTGGGATGTGAGGCCAGGGAGTAGCTGGCAAGGGATGCAAGATCAAGGCTGAATGCTCAGCGGTACAGAGCAGGGAGCAGGCTCCTGACAGAAGAGCTGTAGATGGGTGGAGCCCAGAACACAAGAAGAAGGAGAGTAATGAACGCATTGTGGCTTAGGAGCCCCGAGTGTGCGGGGCTGCCTTCCAGCGCACACACACAACTGAGGCTCTGGTGGAGGAGGAAAGAACAGCGTGACGGCAGGTGGTATGTGGAAGGTCTGAAAATGGCAGTAGAGGCTGAATAGTGCTGCTCTTGGGAAAGGAAGTTAGCTGGCCACAGTCAGTGTCTCTGACTGCCCAGCAGCATGTAGAAGGAATAGATGCTGTTACCAGTGAGCAGTTGGAGACAGTCAACCCCAAATGACAGACCATGGCCCACACCGCCGACCATTGAAATCTCACACCTGTATTTATGCCTCCACTCCACAATTCAAGGCCTTCTTATCCAGAGAGAGCTAGGGGTAGCAGACTGGGCTTCTCCCTGGAGCAGAAAGGTATTATTCCCTCAGGGATTGCACAGCCTCCTGACTAGGACTTCATGCAGGACGGTGAGCAGTTGAATGCAGGTATCCTCGGAGAAGCAGTGCCTCCCTAAGGAGACACTGGACCAACAGCATCTTGTCATGGGCTTGTTGAACTTGCAAAGTCTCGAACTCCATCCAGCAGCTACCAAATGGGGAACGCCAAGGAGGAGGCTCAGCAATGTAAGCTTTAGCGAACCCTCAAGGCGATTCTAACACAGGATAATTTGAGACACTGACCCATTATAATAAACGACTTCTTTCCAAAGTGTAAAGCAAATAAGCTTTAGCCATTTATCACTTCTCTATTGTGTGCGCATGGTACACACTCCTGTTATATAATCAGCAGGTTATTAGGTGCTTATGAAGGTCCACTGTGTCTCCGCTCTGACATAATCAGCCTTGAAGATGACCTCTAGAGGGCTCTGGTTAGTTTTTAATTGTCAACTTGCCACAACCTGGAGAAGAGATCCACAGCTGGGGAGTGGTCTAAGTCAGGTTGGCTGTGGATATGCTTGGGTAGGAATTGGTTTGGTTTTTAATTAGTGCAGGATGACCCAGGCAGCTGTGGGCAGCAGCATTCCCCAGGCAGCTGGTCCTGAATGATGGGCCTAGAAAGCAAACTGAGCAGCAGAAAACGAGCAAGCAGAAACCATGGGTTCCTCCTCTCTGATCCTGAGGGTAGATCTGAGGCTTTAAGTTCCTGCCTTGACTTCCCCATCATAATGGACTACAATGTGGAATTGTAGACTAAATCAGCCCGTTATTCCCCGAGTTGCTTCTTGCTGGATGTTTGTCATAGCAACAGACACAAAAGTAGAATAAGAAATAAACGCTGCCATCCTTACTTTTGTTTCATCTCCTCCAATATTGAACTGTGGGTGCCCACAGGCTCCTCAGAAAGACTCATAGCTACTTCTGATGCTAGGTCATAAAGACATCCCAATCTCTGCTTGTCTCGGGCCTCTTGACCCAGGGGACACAGACAACATGCAAACAGGACAGTCAGCAGCCCATCAGAGAAGCCCATATAAGTAGAAGGGAGACACCGAGAGCCAGGGCCGGCTCTGTGAAACTGCCACCCTAGAAATGCACCCATCATCCACCGCAGCTTTGGGATGATTACAGCCCAGCCTTATCTGATTCTCCCTCTCCTCTCTCTCTCCCCCCTTTTGTGTGTGGAAGATAGCAGTCAGATTGGATTGTCGTTCTTCAGGTTCCATCCACAATTTTTTTTAGACAGGGTCTCTCACTGGCCTGGCACTTACCAGCAGGGTAGGCTTGCTGGCAGTGGGCCCCAGGGACCCTCCTGTCTATCCTTCCCAAGTACTGGGATTGCAGTCCTGTGAGTCCATGCCAAACTTTTTATATGGGTGCTAGGACACATTCAGGTCCTCATTCTTGCAATGAATGCATTTTAACCAATGCGCTCTCTTCCCAGTCTCACTCCACATTCTCATAGTGCATAGGAACAAAGCAATCGGTGGCCTCAAGCCTTGGGAACAAGAGATGCCAGAGTCTTTGTGTGTCCTGCAGAGGGTAGACTCCTCCACTGCCCAGATCTCCATTTCTTGGTCCACAAATGATCAGCCTGTCACGGTCTAGACGCATGGCACCATGGATGCTCCTTCTCCCCACAGTCGCCCTTGGCGTGTCTGCCAGCTGTCCCTTTCCTCCTTTTTAAAATAAGTATCATCTTCTTGTGCTTGATCTTTCACTAAACTATAGACAATAAGTGACTCTCACAGTAGTTAACTCTGTGATGTTGTTTGCATATTCATTCTCTTCCAGGCTGTAGCCTCTAGCTTCCCTGCCTTAGCTAGCTTCATGCTGTTTGGTGAATTCAGAACTAGACACCAGGCTTCCAGGGAAAACCCTTGGTATGTCCTTTTTTGTTATTTTTAATTGTGTGTGTGTGTGTGTGTGTGTGTGTGTGTGTGTGTGTGTAGGAGTGCAGACATGCTGAGTACACATACAGAGGTCAGAGGACAACCTTGGGTATCAGTCCTTGCTTTCCACCTTCTTTGAGACAGAATCTGTTATTGTCTGCCACTGAGTACTCCAGTTGACTAGTGACTTTTGTGATTCCCGCCTCTGCCTTCTGTCTCATCATGGGAATACTAGGATTACACATATGCTCTGCTGCAGTCCAGTTCCTCATGAGTTCTAGGGATTTAACTGTCAATCTTCCATCAGCATGGCAAGTACTTTACCCAGTGTGCCATCTCCCAACACAATTCACGCAACCCAAGAATGAGCCCCTCTGAAAGCCCTGGAATGCTGGCATTTTTTTGAGGCAAAGTCTGAGTGTTAGGTAAGCAGAGCTCAAGGGAACTTTCTGACCTCCAACTCTAAGGGTGGTGTGGAAGACAGACGCCACGGACTGTGAGTGACTGCAGCCACTGTTGTATAACTGGACATGGCACCATTCCGTCCCCAACTCTCAAGCCTGACATTGTCCTCCTCTCAAGAGGCCCAGAAGAATTCGAGAAGTCAGCGTCTCACAGGGCAAATGTCCATACATAATGGCAGTGTGGGAGATGAACGAGCCTGAGCATGGGGGTTAAGCCCACAGCTTTGCATATGCCAGGCAAAGGCTCTGTCACTGAGCCACAATACCAGACCCACTCAGTCACTGACTGGCGATTGGACGCTGTTCTAGGTGCCAGCACTGTACACGGTGACAACTGTAAGATAACTTACCTCTGGGTATAGTGAAAGTAGAAGCAAAGGAATCCATTATAAAACCCGTGCTCTTGTTCTCTTTATTATCTCTCAAAACACACGGGGGAAAGATGTGGCTTACTCAGTAAGACGTTTGCTTTGCAAGAATAAGGCGCTGGGTTTGGATTCCCAGTGCTCGTGTAAATACCTGGTGTACTGGCCCTAATCCCAGGGCTGAGGAATCAGAGAGGGGTGGGATTCCTGGCGCTCATGACCATGGATTCACTAATGTGGCTGAATCCATGAGCCCCATACTCAATAAGAGACCCTGCCTTAACAATACAGTGAAGAATTATTGAGGAAGGCACTGCTGACCTCTCCCCCTCCCCCGAGGAGATCCCACACATGTGTTTGTATATGCACACACACATTGGGTGCATGTAGATATAAATACTTTATAACTAAACTTAAGAGGCATTCACTGAATGCTAGGAAACTCAACACTCAGCCTAAGACTAGACTGACATCTACTTATATGAAAGTTTGTTAGAGTCATGATGAGCATTTAGAATCGTGGGTGGGATGGGTACACATCTGCATGACCTGGCCTGGTCTGAAGATCAGAGGTGGCCTCTCTAGGTAATGCTTGCCGAGAACTCTAAAGACAGGAAGGGACTCTGAAAGGCAGCGGGGTCTAGGATCTAGACTGCACATACTGACAGAAGGAGACACAGTCATAAGAAAGGCAAAGCGCTCTGTGCCTAGGGGCGTCTTCCACTCTGCTAGTGCTGAGCTCATCACCTGTCTGAACATTACAATGGGCTCTTGCTTTTCCTGTTTTGCAGTTGAGGAAACTAAGAAGGATCAGGGAAGAATGACAGGTGAGGTCGTGGAGACGATACATGGAGAGCTGGTGTGTGGGAAGACGAGACGAGGAAGGAAAAAGAGTACCTGCTGGCTTAGCAGTTAGATTCCTTTGCTCAATGGTTCTCTAAATGCCACACTTCCAAATACATATTTACTCACTAAGTCTGACTATTAAGCATCGAAGGTAGTCCTCTGAGCTTAGAGAATATGGTCTAAATGCCAGGGAAAATGGACCTTTTGCTGTTCTGATAGCCAATTAGTGCTGAGAGTTTCTCTGGTTGCCTCCTAAGGAAAATTGCATTTGTTTTTCATCAGAATTACTTAATGGCAAGACCCTGACAGAATGTTCTAGAAGACCCTTAGCAATTGTTTGTGGCCTGTTATTTAAACTCAAAATGATACTGGAGAAAATCACGCTTGAGCACCAGCTCACAGACCAAAAACTGGCCAGAGGCGAAGAGATTCCATGGCTGAAATCTTCTCCAGACTATTGCATCCTTGCGGGGGTTTCAGCAGGGGAAGGAGCTGGGGCATTATTTAGAGGGGTTCATTTAAGAACAACAGGATTAGATTAACCTTGGGGAGAGGGAACACGGTGTGGGGGGCGGGTCAGGGAGGGAACATTATGCAAGATGCAAAAAGATTCTGGAAGGAGAGGAATGAAGATGCGGGCTGCAAAAACAGCTCAGCCCCGCAAAGCAGACAGAGCTATCCATCATTAACCTCATTTAAAACAAACATGACAAATTGCTGAGAAAATATATGATGAGCTGCACTCTTCAGCAGCATCAGGAATGGACAAACTGGGTATCTTTTCTATACCTAATTTGGATAGATGACTTTCAGAATTGTTTTTCTCACATTCGTGGGGACTTTTCCACGCTAAAGTGAGTGTCAAGGCACAAGTCCCCCGCTATGATCTGCAGGTGTCATGCCCAAGGTAGCTCTAATAAAATCTCAGCCCAGGAAGAGGGATGGTTTGTGATGCTATTTTAAGCATCTGCGAGCTGAACTATCATATTAATGAGGTTGGCTTCTTAATCCTACTTTACTTACAAGCTGCAGGCAGGCTATGAGGATTCTAAATCACCCAAGGTGGGCCAAAGACAAAGGATGTGTCCAGAATGAAAACCCAGCTGACCTGAACAGTTATTGACTTCCTAGGACATGGAGAAGAATAAAAAGTGTGGCCATGGGAAAGAGGTTGGGGGTCAACATCCCAGTTTTCCAGGCCAGGGAAATCTATAAACCTCCACAGCCGTCTCCCCTGTGGCTAGCTCAGGGCCATCTTCAAGCTCCTAGGCCTACAAAAATTAATGTCTGTGCACTGCTGCCCCCTGCTGGAGACATGTCCGGCTAGACACACTTTTGTATGGGGTCCAAGAAAATGCCATTTGCCATGTCAATTAGTTTTCAATTCTCTCCCCTCCAACCCCTGACAGTGCCTTCCACCCTCAAGACCCTGCTAGGAGACAATTCCATCTGAGCTAATGGGGAAATATTCCTTATAATGCAATTTTAGAGCTTTCTCGGGAATAACCCCAGAGACCCTCCCTTGGCGGTCTGGCCAGAGACAGGAAAACACAAAACGCACCATCTTGCTGTTCCAAGTGCTGTTTTATGAAAACCCTCCCTTGAATTTACATGAACCCAAACATTATGGTTTCCTTTCTTAAAGGAATCAGGGGCAGCCAGCGTGGCAGCCAGCCCCACCTTCCCCCACCATGTCACATGAGTTTGTGGATAATGCCCCTTTCTCACACACAGGCTTTTGCAGACAGAATCAAGCCACCCCAGCGTGGCCAGGGCTCCAAAGTCCTCTCCTGAGCATGATGGTGGATTCTAAGCTGCCATCCATGAGGTGGGGAAATGGGGAGACTGCACAGGTGTTCATTTGTAAGTGGGTTTGGGGGAGTGCTTCACAAAGAGTGAAGGAGAGAACCCCTTCTTAGTTATGGGGCCAGGGTACCAGTGTGTTAGGACAGGAGTTGGGGGATGGAGGGATAAATAAGATTGACAGATGAAAGGAGACAGTTGGCAGAAAGACTGAGATCCCTTTCCTCCGGGGCTTCGTGTGGCAAACACAGAATGCAAGGGAAACACATCTCTCTGTCTCCAGACCTGGAAGGAGGTGGTGCTCTCTGAATGACTGACTCAGAGTGGTGACTCTGGAGGCTTCTGAGTCTTGGTTCTGTCCCAGCACTCTGCCCACTTCCTCTCTTGGAAGCACCTTTGTCTTCCTTAGGAACTCTTTCCAGCTCCATCATTCTCCATGCAGTTGGACTCATTGCTCCATGAGAACCTGGAAATCTCAGCAGACACCCTGTGGGCTCTTATCCACATCCATAACATCAGGGAAGGAAAACTCTGGCACGAACAGGGCCCAGGTCACCTCAGCCATCATCTCTTATGATCCCTCCCACACCGACTATGCTAAGCTAAGACAAAGGAAAATCCTGACAACAGGAAACCCTTCACTCTGGATATGGTTAAAACCTTTGCAAGTAGAGGAGGGAGCATCCCACGCTTAACACCTACTTGAGGCTCCTGCCCCTTCCCAGCCATATTCCTGAGTCTCACCAGGAACCCTGTGTGTAGAAAAAGACACACACTGAACCTGATCTACAACCCTAGTGGCTCCTGGTTTCACCTGATAATCACTCCCTCTCTCTGACCAGGTCCTCTCAGTGGGACAAATGCCGTCATCCACAAGAGCTTGTTGGAAATGTAGAGAGTCTCAGCCAAAGTCCCACTGCTCTGAATCTGCATACAAACAATTCCTCCTGCTGGCCCTGAAAGTGGAGAAAACTCCCATAATCACAATGGGTAAGCACTTGCTGCACAAATATAAGGTTCTGAGTTCAGATCCCTAGAATCCATGTAAAAGTTTGGCATGATAGCACACATCTATAATTCAAGCATCCCTACGGGAGTTGGAGACAAGATAACCCCACACGCAGCTTATTGGCTAGTGAACTTGGTACACCAGTGGAAACACGGGAAGCCTTGTCTCCAGCAAGGTGGAAGGCAACACGCAACACCAGACGCTGTGCTCCAACTTCCAGATGTGTGTGTGGTACGACTGCACACACACAAATACACACATTATATACATATATAAACACATGATTTTAAAGGAGCTGCTACTGGTGTTGATAATATAGATCTGAAATGTATTTCTTTTGCTCTGGAAATTTAGGGTATAATTTTTTATTTCTCAAACTTCTGTGCTTCAATCTCTAGCTCAGGCTTCCTACAGGAAAAAAAAAACAGTGTTTCTTTCACTGACCCTGGTTCTGAGAGAAAAATGAAAGTTGAGGGACAGAAGAGCTGGCCAGAAGGGTCACCCTATGGAGGTCACGAGGCAGATGGTGGGTCACAGTTGTGTGGGGTAGAGGGCATGCCAGCTGAACTGATGCTCAGGTTTGACAGACGTTCTTTTCCTGGGATGGGCAACTTAGCTTAACTGGAGGGAAGAGAATCCCAAAGTCTGTGTCAACTTCACACTCTACTCTTGAGCCAGGCACCCAGATTAGTGATCAGTCGTGCCAGGGGCAACTCCCAGCAGGCATTTCACTGTGGTGGCAGAATGAGTGTCCTTAACAGCACCAGTGCAACTGATGGGCAGTGGCCAAGATTCCCATACCTATGGTCAGCATAGCACCGCTTTAACACACTGAAACAAAAATACTCCTTGGCAGGTCTCCTCCATCCTCTGCATTCCTGGAGCCAAAGATTCAGCTCAAAGGTACCTGCCATCCTGAGATCAACACAGGACATGGAGTTCTAGCAGAAGTCAGAACAGTACAGTGTGCTAGAAAGAGGACTAGCTAGGGAGTCCATTAAAACAGGCTGAACCAAGAGTGCTGGTAGGTAACGCCAAGCCACCTTCTCTGTACAGCCCAGAGGAGCTGCCGTCCCAACAGTAGTAAAAACACATGATCAAATGAAGGACTCTTGTGGACTCCTACTGCTGGTGGAGCCAAACTCAACCTGCATGCCAAAGACACTAGAGCTAGGCATCCTTAGGTAGAGGCGAGCGGCATTTAGGAATAAAAACTTGATAGGAAGCAAGATGGATGGGAAAGTATCCTTCTCTCTGTGCTATTAGTGAGTTGTCAGTCTTCAAGGTTCAAAATCCCTGGGGACAGCTGTGCTCCAGAACTCAAGTGATGCAGTGAATCTACTGTATACTACAAAGTATCCTGTGAACTGGAGAGATGGTCCAGCCCTAAAGTTCTTGCTTTGTAAGCATAAGAAACTGAGTTAAAGTTCTGGCACCCACATAAAAACTTATATATGTTGTGCACTGATACTCCCATTTTTGAGACAGTGAAAATGGGTTCACTTCTAGGGCTCTCTGGCCAGCCAACCAAGCCTAATCTGCAAGTCTTGCACCAAAGACCTAGTCTCAAAAGAGTAAGGTGAATAGATACTGAAGAATGTTCTCCGATGTTAACCTCTGGCCTCCACAAGCACACAGATATGTGTGCATACACACACACACATATCTCCAACAAATCCGTGAAGCGTTGTGGTGGTTTGCATAAGAATGGCCTACATAGGCTCAAGTAGTTGAATGTTTGCTCCCTCCTTGATGGGACTGTTTTGGGGAGGATTAGGAGGTGTGGCCTTGTTGGAGATGCAGCCATGATGGAGAAGGTGTGTGTGTCTCTACCTTTGACTTCCGGATAAGATGGAAGCTTTCAGCGACTGCTCCAGCACCATGCCTGCTTGCCAGCTGCAGTGCTCCCCACTGTGATGTCAGGGACTCATCCCTGAAGCTCACCCCCAATTAAATGCTTTAAAAAAAATAAGTTGCCTTGGTCATGGTATCTCTTCATAGCAATAGAATAGTAACCAAAACAAGAATCTTTGCGCGTGTGCGCGTACACACAAACAGGGGTGGGATAAACAAATGAACTAGCTCTCATAGAATAAATGCCACATACCACGAGTACTCTCATACCAGGATGGTCCAAGTTTCACTGCCAAATACATTTTTCAGAACTTTTTGGATCTGGGCTTGTGGACCTGTGTGGCTCATACTCGGTCAGTTTTCTCAGCAAGGCCATTTGTCAAGATGTCACTGAAAAGGCTGTTTCCAAGCCAGAGGCTGTGATGTTTGACGTCTACTTTCTCGGATCATTTATCTCAGAGAGCTCCCCGAGAAGGAGCCTCCCCCTACTCAGACCCCATCGGCTCTCCCCATCTGGCAAGGGAACACATGCGCTTTGTCACATGCATGCACTGTGTCTTCAAGTGGCCTTGGGGACCGGGTCTGCCTGCTCCACCAGCTGGCACTGTGCAGAGCACAGAAGGAAACACTTGCTACTTGTCTGAAGAGCAAGGGAAAGGTCCATGTCTCCATCCTGGAGGAAAACGGGGAGTAACGACCCCAGAACTATGAGCCCCACTCACACTGCAGTCAACGGAGGTAGTCCTGGTCATATTAGAACATCAAACTAGCATCCGTTGGGCTGGTGATGTAGCTCAGTCAGTAGAAGGCTTACATAGCATACACAAAGCTCTTGTTTCCATCCTTAGCACAGCATACAACTACATGCCGTGTTGATTCACATCTGTGATTCCAGCACTCCACATGCAGAGGGAGGGGATCAGAAGTTCAAAGTCATCTGTAGTTTGATAGTGAATTCCAGGCTAGCTTAGGATATATGAGACCCTATAGCCACCCCTCCCCAAAGGCAAGTTAAACAAGGACAGCTTCTATCCTTGACTGTACATGACAAATGATGACAAATGTCATGTAGTATTACCAAGCACAGATAATGCTTTACACATGATGACATAAACCATGTCTTCCAGGCCATCAAGCTGGCTCAGCAGGGAACAGCACTTGCTGCCAAGCCTCATGACCTGAGTTCGAACCCTAAGTCCCTCATAGTGGGAGGAAATAAGTTATTCCCACAAATTATCCTCTGACCTCCACCCATGATCTATGGCATGCGCATGCCTGTGAACACACACATAGATGAATAAATGTAATAAAAATACCTCTTTGCTATGCCCACTTTCTATTGTCACGTGACCCTCTCTCCACAGTGCATAGGGAGAGCATGGTCTTTCTTCTGTAGATGAGGATTTGTCAAAGCCAGCTGCCCACCTAAACCTTCAACTCATGCTTGGAATTGACCTTCCTCTCCAAGTTCAGGAATTAACAAGTCACCGCCATAGGAAGGAAGGTGAGAGGAAGGGCTGGGGGAATTTGAGGGATGCAGTGGAGAAAGCACAGGGATTCTAGGGAAAGCTGCGTCCTTGGAACTGATGCATGAAGGACAAGCATAGAGGACGTGTCCTTGTTAACTCTGTGTCTGTCTGTCTGTCTGTCTGTGTGTTGTCGATTTGATACACCAAGGGTCACTGGAAATAGGAGTTTCCGAAGCTGACTGTCCTGATGACAGTATCTATGAAGAATTGCCTTGTTGGTTGTTGTGGAGATTCCAACCCACTTTGGGCCGTGCCACCCTGGGCAGGTGGTCCTGGATTATCTGACAAAAGTGGCTTTGCATAAGCCAGAGAAAGAGAGCCAGCAAGCAGCCTCTCCCATGGTTTCAGCTCCTGCTTGACTTCCCGCCCTGACTTCCCTTAGTGAAGGATGGTGACCTGAAAGTGTAAGTCAAACAAACCCTTTCCTCCCCAAGCTGCTTTTGGTCAGAGTGTTTCATCACTGCAACAGAAAGGAAACCAGAACACGGTGGACTGATCGTGCCCCTCATTGCTGCGACCTAAAGACAGGGCAAGAAACAATTGAAATGGGAGACCAATTGTGCTTTCTCACGGTCTGAAGTGGCACGGTTCATCATGACTAGGAACGTGTGGCAAAAGGAGCAGGGGGCAGCTGGTCACTGTGCATCTGCAGTCAGGAAGCAGCGAGTGAACAGGAAGTGGGGCAGCGCTGTCAAACCTCCAGACCCACCCTGCAGGGACCCACTTCCTCCAGCCGGGCTCCTTATCCTCAGGGTTCCACAAGCTTCACAACAACCCTACCACCTGGGAGCCGAGTGTTTAAGCACACAAGCTGCTGAGGGCCATTCCACGTGTGAACTGTGATGGCCGTCTGAGGAGTGAATAGGACAGCTAATGGCAAATGGGCTTCTGTCAGGGGTCTCGTCTGACCTCTGTGGTGGGCAAAGCACACTAGTGATCTGGGAATTCCCAGTGATCCATTCGAGCTTGACAAGAGCAGCTTGTATGAAGAGACTCAGAGAAGAAAATGGCCCGAAGTACTAATTTCAGGAGTGATGGGGAAAGGCTTAACCTAGAGTAATTACGCTAAAAATATGTTAGGGCTAGGGATGCAGCTCAGTGTTGAAGCATTAGCCTGGTGTACAGGGATCCCTGGGTCTATCTGGAGAATCCAAACCAATTGCTGGCTGCTATGTGGGGAAGCCTGGCCAGGTTCCACGACGCCCTCCCCCAGGATCTATAGGTAGTTAATGGTTGCTGTGGGAGGGACAGACACTTTCTTCAGTTGGAAAAGTAAGTCATCAATGTGCCTGCAAATAACCCCCCCAATCCATACTTCTACAAGCAATTCTCATAAAAACCATTAGTTAAAAATATTTCAATAGTATGAGAAAGACTAGTTGGGAAGCGAATCAGTAGGAACATTTGTGTGTGTGTGTGTGTGTGTATGTGTGTGTGTTGTGTGTATGTGTGTATTGTGTGTGTGTGCGAATGCGCATGCTCGAGTGCGTGTGTAGAGGGTCTATGCACCTGAGTACAGTGCCCTCCAAGGTTCAAGGAGAGGGCATTACATCCCCTGGAGTTGGAGGTGGCTGTGAGCTGTCTGTTTGGATGCTGCGAACTCCATTCAAATCTTCTGCACATGCAATATGCCGTGTCTCCAGCCCCACAGCTGGACTTGAACACACGATTCCTGTGAGCACAGAGCAGCAGCAACCTCGAACACAGACCATGTGGATGGACAGCCAGCTACCGCAGCTGCTCCTCACAAGCTTCATGCAGACAAGGACAGGGTGCCTGCCACTCCCTCTGATCCACAGCAAGTCACAGTGTGTAACTTGTCTCAGTTCATGACAACCTGGATGTCAGAGACAGATGGTGGAAGAAGAGGAGGATGCTGTCTACCTAGGAATGTCACTAACCACTTCTGAGCTCAAAGACAGCCGGGGGTGGGGGACACATCCGCGTTTGGCAGTGAGGCACCTAACAGCGGCAGGTGGCTGGATGGACAACCCAGGATTCACACAGTGAGGTGACAGTAGCTCCTTCCGTGAGTGGTGGTTTGCTGGAGAAAGCACGGCTGGAGTTGGGTGGTTTTCAAGGAAACTGAAGCATGGTGGGTTCTACTCTTCAAGGGTGATGCAGGAACTCCATTCGTCCCTGGTTATCTAGCACAGCAGCTGCCACCGTGAGCTATAACAAGAGGCTGGATTGTTGCTTAAAGTACAGACATCTGAGTTTTGGATCACTTTCTCATGACAGAGGTTCACAAAAGGACCTAACACCTCTCTCTTATTCTCTCCCTCTCTCACCCTTCTCTCTCTCCTTCTCTATCCACACCCTGCTCTGGTGTGTTGTGTGTGTGTGTGCGCGCGCGCGCGTGTGCGTGTGCACGCGCTCACACACATGCACATCTTTCTTTCTTCCTGGTGTTGTACGTTCACATGTATACCAATACCTGTGTATGTGGAGGCCAGAGTGACCTCAGCAACTGTTCCTCAGGCACTACCCACTTTGGTAGCTTATTGAAATAGGATCTATCTGGCCTGGAGCTTGCCAGGTAGACTAGGCTGGCTAGCCAGTAAGACCCAGGGATCCACCTGTCTCCAGCTCTTGAGAGATACGATTACAAAGACGCACCACCACACCCAGCTTTTCTTTCACACGGGCTCTGAGGATTGAACTCAGGTCCTTATGCTCAGAGAGTGAGCAGTTTAGTGACTAGGACATCCACCATCCCTAACTTAAATTTATTGAAACCCTTAGGTGATGTCGGTTGTTGCCTGCTTGGACTCATCCTGGATATTATGACTTATGAAACTCTTAGTATGTCCCAAACTCCTCCTCTGGGTCCTGGGCACTATTCCTAGTCACACTGATTCTCCTTCATGCTTCCCTCACCGAAAGCAGTTCCAAGCATAGAAAAGTCAAACAAATATTAAGGCCTCTAGATAATCTGCCCAAGGTCACCCAAGTCCTGGGTGGCAGAGCTGAGATGGCCTCTCCTCCTTTGCAGCCCTCACTGATGGCTGGTGGCATCTCCACAGTGGAAGCCGAACAATGTGAGGACAGAGCATTTCATGACGCGGGCCATCAGAATTCAGCTTGATGGAGCCTTCATTTTTTTCCCTTAAGATTGTCCCATTCACAGAAGGAGTTAAAATGCTTTTATGTAATAATGACAAGAGACAGCCTTTCACTCTCTCCATTTTTGAATAACCATAATTGGCAAAAAAAAAAAAAAAGTCGGTGAAGAGTGAATCTCAGCACATGTGATTTCTCCCCCTCTCCTTCCTCCTTAGCACCGCACTGACCTGCCTGGACCATCGGTAAGTGAGGATGTCTCAGCGTAATTTGTGCCCATAGAGACAGCTATGGTAGCTTCTCGAGGGACCACAGTCCCGCACCCAGAGTACTGAGCGCTCCTCGGCCCTCTGAAACCGCGGCTCACAGTCTCAGACATCTCTTCAGCTTCTGGCCACTTGCAATCCTTTCCCAGATGGTTGCAGGTCTCTCTACGTGACTGGTCCTGAATCAGATGCCAGGGAACTCTGTTTCCTGGCCCAAATGTCATAAAAAATGAATAGTGTCATCAACAGTGCAGGGGTGAGGCAGGCTGGCTCAGACACCAAACAGCCCGGTGATGAATCTGGCACTCCTCTGCACAATCAGCCAGATTGGCTGCTCACCGTCCCTCCCTGGCTCAGCTCCCCTTTCCATTAAATTGAAATTATAATGCCTCCTTCAGAGGGTAGCTGCAAAGATCCAATGAAGTCTGGGGAAGATGCCTGTGTGGAAGCCAGAGGAGGCCAGGAGAACTGCAATCACTGTCCATGGCAGCCCCTTGAGACAGGATCTCCCACTGAACCTGGACACTGCCATTTTTGACTAGGCTCGGTGGCCAGGAAGCCCCAGCAACCCTCCTGTCTCTGCCTCCGCCCGCATCACTGGGGTTACAGGTGTGCACAGCCACCCCCAGATTTTCACACAGGTGCTGGGAATCTGGCAGGGGTGCACATCCTCATGCTTGCTCAGCAAGCACTGCTCTCTATGGAGCCCCCTCCCCACCCCTGCGCTCCTCTCCATGGAGCCCCCTCCTCACCCCTGCGCTCCTCTCCATGGAGCCCCCTCCCCACCCCTGCACTCCTATACATGGACCCTGCTCCCCATCCCTACATATGTTAATATATTTGAAGCAACTAAGAACAAGGTCTGTCATATAAAATACACTCAGATGTCAGCAGCTCAATACTCGGTTCTTTTGACATCTATCACCCTCTCACCAGAGGTCTTGGGAGACAGAAATGGGTAGAATAAAGTCCCCCCCTCCAGAACTACCAGAAGACAAGGGGTGGGTGATTGCATTAAAGGACAAAGCCTATTTGCAGAAGCAGAAGAAAGTCAGCATGGGAACCAGAGGAAAGCAGGCGACACCAAGGGGCTACCTCAAGAAAGATGTGTATGCTGTGTGGTCAACTACAGGAAGGGCTCCAGCTGGTTAAGGACAGGGTGTCTGAATCCCACCACCACCCTACACCCCATTACACCCCACCCACTTGTCTAAGTAGGGGCCACAGCAAAGGTTAACTCTTCACCATAGTTATTGATAACAAAGTGGTGGGAGGGGAAGGGGGAAGATAAGGATCCCAAATTTGAATTACAGCCAGACTGAGCAGTTGTAGGCTCAGTTACATGTGCTTCAGGGGACTGGGAAGAACCTCTGGTTCCTTCAGAGGCAAGTACAGAAGCAGGGACCTCCATCTGATGAATGAAGACCCAGTACATTAAAAATGGAAACTGGGACTCAAGTGGAAATTAAGCCCTGCCAGTTTTGTTTGGTTTGTTCCTATAGAAATAGCTGATCAGTCCTCAGTGTCACAGCTGCTAATTTGTTCAATGAGATGAGGGAAAAGAATAAAAACAAGGAAAGTTTCCAGAAGTTGAAGGAAGGTGTCCAGTCTGACAAAGTCAACTTGAGCCAAGGTGTCCTGAACTCTTTCTTTGGAAGATGTGTGGATTTCTGTCAAGAATTCTTTGTTTTCTTTTCTTGAGTCTGGGTCTCAGGTAGCCCAGGCTGGCTTCTAACTCCCTGTGTAGAGGAGGATGACCTTGAGCTTCTGATTCTCTTGCCTCCATCTCCCCAGGGCTTTGATTGTGGGTCTGCACCACTGTGCGTGGTTTACATGGCTCCTACATGCTAACAAACATGCTATCAATGAGTTACATCACTGGTCCTCTACTGATGATGTTAATTCTGGATCCAATCTACAGAACTACAGGAAATGGGGGCTTTCTAGTGCAAGACAGAGCAAAAGTCAGTCCCTAACAAGAGGAACAAGCTCCCTTCTCTCACGGAGTGCACACTCTAATCGACAACGTGGCCAACAAACATGTAACCGAAGCAGCTTGACACAGGGTTCAGTGTCAAGGGGAAAACAGAATGAAACTCACAGAAAAATGGGAAAGTCATTTGAAATGAAACTGTGATGAGCAGTTGCACACCGTGATCATCAAGCCTACTCTCAACCTGGCTGGATGGGAATCACCATGGAACACTCTGGTGTGCCTGCGAGGATGTCTACAGAAAGGTTTAACTAAGTAAGAAAGACCCATCCTGAATGTGGGCGGCGCTGTCCCATGGGCTGCTGTCTTGGACTCCATAAAAAGAATAGAGCAAGCAAGCTGAGCACCTCTCTCTGTGTGTCCTGACTGTGGTTACAGTGTGACCAACCATTTCACTCCTGATGACATGTCTTCCCAGCCATGGTGGAGTATATCCTTCATGATCTGAGTCAAGGAAGTTACCCCTTCCTTAATTGTTTCTTGTAAGGTGTTTGATTTCAGCAATAAGAAAAGTAATGAACATACCTATCCAATATTTAGTCTCCCTCTTTCTCTCATTTTCTATTATCTCCCTCCATATATAGTCATATATTCATATATATTCATTTATCTGAATATATACTTCATTCTTTTTAACTGACCTCTAAGTGTGTTGAGATGCCATTTCCCCAGCTCCTTTACAGACAACAGAACTCATGTCCATGTAATTGACAGGCAAGGAGAGGATGGTGAGTGGTTGTCTAGGAAGAAGTCTCAATATCTTGTCCCTTTGTCCTTGACTCCTCATCCCCCCCCCACACACACATACTTTGTTCCTGCTTGTAAGACAAAGCCACCCTGTGATCCTGAAGATGAAGTTCATCTGCTAAGATCATGACAAGAGACAAACAGGCCAGTCAGACATAGAATTATACCAGTACAGCGGCCCATTTCCAGACTTGTTAGATGGGAGAGAAAGAACTTCCAATATTGTTGAAGACTACTTTTGTTTTCTTCTGCTCCCTACACTGCATGTCTTAGCTGATTCAGGTCTCTGCCTCTGGTCCCTTCCTCTGCATCCCTTTCCTTGGAGATAAATGCAAGCAGACATTCCCCGAACACCAGCATCTGGACACCTACTGAGCACTAGTCACTCTGATTGGCTTAGAAGTTTCAAAATATGTATGCAGCGCAGAGAAAGGGTGCTCAAGGAGACATTATGCTCGTGAACATCCCAGGACCTGCCTGGATGGAGTGAAGGGGCTTGGAGATGGGTTCCTGAAGAGAGGGGAGCCCGAGGAGGGCATTACAAAGGAAGTGAATCAGAACGTGATGAAGGAAAAGCAAGAAGCATTTGGTAACAGAGCCTTGGGGATGCTGAGAGAAGGGAGAGAAGGAGGCAGCAGAGCTAGAGCACAGAACAGCATCTATAAAGTCTGTTAGAAGAGCAGAAGGATGGTCCAGGGGTTAGAGTGCTTGCCACACCAATATGAGGCCAGAGGTCAGATCCCCAGAAGTCATGTAAAAATGCCAGATGAGTGTAGTTCAGTCTTAGAAGGCAAAGATAAGGAATCCTTAATGGTAGTTGGCTAGTGACTAGCTATGTCGGTGTCTCGATTTGACTGAGAGACCAGGCCTCAATGAAACAGTTCAGAAGAGAGATCACAGATGGTTCCTAGCAGCAGCCTTGGACTCCCAGCTGCACGTGTATAAACGTGTGCCCACATACTTGGACTCCCAGCTGCATGTATATACATGTGTGTCCTCACAGCTGCACATGTATGCACGTGTGCCCACACACTTGCTGGAATGGATAGTCTCGCTCATCAACTTGACATAACTGGAAAGAGAGAAACTCAACTGAAGAATTGTCTCCACGTTTGCCTGTGGCCATGGTTGGGGGCATTTTCTTGATTGCTAGCTGGTGTTGGAGTTAATTAGTGTAGGCAGGTGGACCTCGGCTGTCACAGAACAGCAGTTGAACACCAGCCTGGGAGTAGCCGGCAGGCAGCCTTCCTCTGTGATTCAGCTCCAGTCTCTGCTTGTGTTCCTGCCCTGTTTCCCTCACTGACAGACTGTGACCTGAAAACATGAGGTGAGACAAACCCATTGTCACAACCTGATTTTGGTCAGAGTGTTTTATCAGAGCAACAGAAAGCAAACATGCACCACACACGCACATGCACACACACACACACACACACACACTTAAATAGAAAAGAATAATGTATTCCATATGTGTAACTGTGTGTAATGGGATTGCCATTAAATTTCAGAGAGCTCTCTTTGCTGTGCTGGTGACGGACTGGATGGGTCAGTGATGGACCTAAGAGCCACTTCTTCATTCTGAAAGAAGAGAGGGCTATAAACACGAGACGGTGCCTGTCCCCGTGGCACCAGAAGGCTGCCTCACCTATGACTACCATAAGTGTCCACAGGAGGAGGCATCTCCGTGGCTCTCCTCCCTCCCCCACCTCCTCCAAGTACCTCATTTCATTAGTGTGTGAAGCCTCCTGAGAATGAAAACCTCAGTGCTCCAGGTCCACAGAGCTCCAAGCTCACACAGCCCATCTCCTAGTGTGCAGTGATCAAGTCCAGTGACAAATGGGTCCTTGTGCGGTGCCTCAGAGTTCCCATTAAACTAAACAATTAAAATAGTCTCTAAGATTTGGCCATGAATTTCCATCAGGAACACCGGTAGGGGGTTAAAGCGGCAGCAGCTCCTGGTTCCCAGACATGCATTTCACAGTATACTTCGTGTTTCATTTGATCTCAAAGAACTTGCCCTCATTTGAAGTCATAATTTAAAAGATAAAAACATAAAAGTATACTTTTGATAGCAACAGGTAATAGTCATGATAGCAAAACAACTGTCTTCGTTTGTGTGTGTGTGTACCCATGGAAACCATGGAGGGCATCAGTTGTCCTGCTCTGTTACCATCTGCTTTATCCCCTTCTCACTAAATTGGAAACTCACTGTTTTGACTAGACCAGCAAGCCCACTGAGCTCCAAGGAACCACCCCTCCCTTCCCACCAGGCTGTACCCGAGGCTGAGGATTTGAACTTGGGTTCTCATCCTTACCCAGCAGTACCTCCCCCACTCCCCAGCCTAGCAACCTGTTTTTCAACGAGGCTACAATTGGTAGCATCAAACCCCGGTAATGAGGAAGTGAGATATTTATGAGGATCTGTTCTGCCTTTATTAGTGTGAAGGTAGAGATGGTGTGAGCAGGAGCTGGAAGCAATTCATAGAGACGGTAAATTTGCCAATGGTTTGCAAGACTGGAAAACCTCGAGTGTAGGCTTTGTGTGCTCTCACCTAAACCTTGCCCACTTTACCTCCAACTTGCAAAACCCCAAGCAGCAAGCGGAGCTTCATTATGAGCAAAACCAGTGTGTCCCACGTGTCAGCCATCAGCCATGGGCGAGCATTATTCGCTGGAAACAAGGCCACAGAGAATTGAGATGTGCTATACATGTAAAATTTGTATGGGATTTTGAAGACTGATACAAAAAGGAATGTAAACTAGTGCATTCGTATTTTAACATTGTTTAGATGCTGAAATAATTACAGCTTGGATATACTGAGCTACACACAAAAAAAAAATGTTACAGTTAATGTCACCTGGATCTGGAGTGATAGTTCAGTCGCATATGTGTATATGTATGTGCATGCGCAAATATGAGGACCTAGGTTGGACACCCCCACCCCCTGCCCCGCCGCCCAGAACTCATGTGAAAAAGCTGAGCGTGATAGAGTGCACATATAATCCCTGTGGTGGGAAGTCAGAGACAGAGGAAGAAGCCTCAGTCTTGCTGGCTAGAGAGGCTAGTCTATCAGTGAGCTCCGGGTGCATTGCGAGACCTTTTCTCAGAAAACAAGGTCCGAAGGGGGCTTGGGAGGAGGCAGAGCCAGTAAAATGCTTGCCCTGCAATGGAGAAGACTGGAGTTCACATTGCCACCGCCTATGTAAATGCAAGGTGGGTGTGGCTGCCCACCTCTGGTACTCAGGAAGTGGGGCCTGGTGATGCCTGGAGCAAGGTAGCTAGTTAGACTAGCCAAATCAGTGAGCTCTGGGTCCAAAGGAGAGACTCTGCCTTAATGTATAATAAGGTGGGGAGTGATGACATAATTCAACAACAATCTTTATCCTCTTCATGGACATGTAAATACATATTCCACTGTGCACAAATAAAAATATGAAGGTAGAAAGCAATTGAGGAATACATCCAACTTCGACTTTTTCTTCCATACATGTACACATATTCTCACACATACATACATGTACACACAAACACATACATACAAATATAAGGTCACCTATTTTCATTTTTAGAAACCGTGCTGGGGACTGGAGAGATGGCTCAGCTGTAAGAGTACTAGCTGTTCTTACGGAGAACCCGTGCCTAGTTGCCAATGCTTGCTTATACAGAGCAGCTCATAATCAAGCTCCAGGGGATACAATATCCTTTTCTGTGGGCACCTTCACCTACATGTGTGTATACCCCACATACAAACACATGCACACACACACACAAAGTAAAATCAGCTCTTGAAAATTGTGGCTACTGGGAAAATTTCAAGGATGCATGAAGCTTACCTTACCTGTATGGGCAATCTAGACCCCAGAATTCATGCAGAAGAAAATTATCAAGGACCAGTGAGCAGAGGCACCAGCTCTGAGACCTCCAGCGATTCATTAGATTCTGGCTCACCAGGGGACACAGCTGTCATGGAGCCCATGCGCAGGGCAGGCAAGACACCCCTGAAGGTCCCTCGTCACTAGCCCTCAAGCTCGAATAGACTGGAGCTTTAGCAAGTGGAAGGAAATAAAATGCAATAACAATTTTTATAGTGAGCTGAGTTAGCGGCTGCTCATTAGTGGCTGTGAGCTAAATTAATTCGAGCCTGATTGTCCCCTAATTGGAGAGGGACATAAATCCAGTAGAATGTGCTATTATGGATGACACCTTGATCCCATATCATCTCATGCCTCTGCATTTACAGTGCTCGGCAATGAAAGGGAAACCTTGGCTTTCAATAATTACCTTAAAAATTATGAGTATTGACCAGGAACATTTTACTAAATGATTTAATGTGCTAGGTTGTACATATTTTCTCAGTGAAGACACAGGTCAAGTCTTCACTGAGTGAATATGCGGAATCCTGATATTATGATCAAAGAATTTGATTATTATTAAATGAGAAATATAAGACGCTTCTTATGCCAATATATTTACCCCATAACGATTATTTACTATTTCTCTCAAATGGCGGGGGCAGGAGGATGACTCAATATGCATTGGGCTTCCGTACACCCACATCTCTGTTTTCTAGTTTTATTTGTAATATCTTCTCATCAATCTTCTTCAAAGAAAGATACAAACAAAAGTAGGAAAGAGCAGGAGGGCTGGAGGGTCGCTGAGTGCCAAAGAGCACTTACTGCTCTTCCACAGGACCGACGTTCAGCTTCCAGCACCCACACATGCACCTCAAAAATCCCCTGCAAACCCAGGGGGTCCCACAGACTCTCCTGGTCTCTGTGAGCAGCCACACTCATGCACGTGCACACACACACACACACACACACAAATACACATTCATACCCATACCTAAAAATAAAACATATCTTTCTTAAGTGTAAAACTAAAAGTAAAGGGTATGCGGTGGTAAATTGCTTGCCATGCAAGTGTGTGAGCCTGAGTTTGAACCATAGAGGGCACAAAAAGTCAAGCATTGTGATGTGCATTTATAACCCTAGCTCTAGGGAGGGCAGAGATGGGAGGATCCCTGGGGATCACTGGCCAATCAAGCTATCCTACTTGGTGAGGTCATGACCAGTGAAGGACCATGTCTCCAAATAACACAGTGGATGGCATCTAAGGAATGTCAGCTGAAGTTGTCCTGTGACCTACACACACACACACACACACACACACACACACACACACACACACACACACACGAACCCTCACACACACGCACATACATATAGTAAGGGACAGTGAGACAAATAGACCTGTTTCTGGCTCTGTGTCTTGCACAAAATTTGGTGATCCTAAATTTTTTCAACAGTTAAAAACCCTTTCCTCCTAAAACTGAATGCTTTCAAAGATACAACTGCCCACAAATTTGGAGATCAATACTCGGATTGACCCCAGTGAGAAGTAAACCGCGGCGGGAGATTTAAGCGCTTCTTTCTAGCCAAGCCAATTTTCTCTCCTATCTCCTATCATGAGGGCAGTGATTCAGATGAGGTGGATTTGGCTGGCAAGAGAAGGATCAGATTCTATTATGAAATCAATTTTGTCCTGATGGAGGAGAGCTCTGGTCACACGCTACACTGGGCAGTAGATAAAGGAATTCTGCCAGGATGCTCCCCTGACTGTAGGTCCTTAAAAGACAACTTTCTGAAGAGACATACACCCAGGCACAAAAATTTTAAAGAGATAGTGAATAATTTTTCTTCCAGCTCATCCCTACTGCAAGCCCCCCTGACGTCTCAAGGAATTATTACTTTTATTAGGGTCCTAGAGTTCTCTGAAAGGGGGTATTGCTTTTCAGAGATGTTTTAATTAATTCTGAGAATTTCTTACAGTGTATTTTGATTATATTTCTCCTCAACTCCTATCTTTAAGTCCTCCTGGACTTACCCCCACTTCCTTGCCCCCTCCAATTTCATGTTCTCTTTATTTTTTAATTTAATAACTCACTGATTCCAGTTTATGCTGTCTATATACTTCTGGATATGGGGCCATCCAGTTAAGCATGGTAGATCTCGCAGGAACTATATATATCTTTAAAGAAAACCGACAGGCCCTGCCCCCTCTTTATTACCCCTCCCAGGAAGTCATCAGCTCTTTAGTAAGGGGTGGAGCTAATGAACCTCTTCCCACTCCATGCAGGAGTTTAGATCTTGTCTGGTCTTCTGTAGGCAGCTGCAGCTGCTGTGAGCTCATGAGTTCACTGGTCCTCATGGCCAGAAGATGCTGTGTTGCTCCAGTCCTTCCCACCTCTGGCTCTTACAAACGCTCTACCCCGTCTTTTACAGTGGTCCCGGAGCTCTGGAGAGGGCATGGGACAGAGAAGCCCTGTTTGTGACTGAGAACTCTACGATCACTCATTCTCTGCATGTGGGTCAGTTGGGGGTTTCTGAGTTAGCAGCCACCCATCCTGCACAGAGCAACTCCTCTGTCGAGGTATGAGAGTGCACTAACCTACAGGGAGACAGAAGCAACTTTCAAGATCAATTTGGCACTATGTCCACTTAGCAAAATAATAGTAGTAGGCTCATCCCTGAGGTCTGCAAGTTCCCAATACAATGGCTGAGAAATATTTTTAAAAGTGATCCTTTATATCCTTTTAGGGTAAATACGCATTCATATTTTCTTCTCCTTTTTCTTTTGTTTTACACAAAAGGAGACAGGGGATAGAAGGATGGCTCCACGGATAAAGTTCTTGCTGTGCAAAACTGAGGACCACAGTTTAGCATCCCCAGAACTCACGTAAAAGCAAGGCAGTGTCCTCAGGTCCAGCTAGCTAGCTAGATCACCTGCTTGTCCAGTTCTGGGTTAAGCAAGAGACCCTCCTTTGGTATGTGAGCTGGAGAGAAATGAAGGGAAATGTCTGACTTCTATTTCTGGCCTCCAGAAAGATGTACACATGTACACACACATTTACACACCTTTGCAAACACTAACACATAACACACACATATACAAAAAAGCAGAGAGAGAGAGAGAGAGCAAAGTGACTTCACTTGAGCAAGTAGTAACTCAGTAATTTCTTATTATCAGTACGCAGAGGGTTTTTTTTTTACATATTGCATCATTGTATATCATTGTGCAACATAATCAACCCAGTTATGCAGAGAGATACTGAGCCACCTTTCCCCTCTGTTATCATAAAAATGTAGAGAGGCCATCCTGAGAAGGGGGAAAGGACTACATGGTTAGTTTTCATTGTCAATTTGTACCTGGGGGCCAAGTGTTTTGTCTTAATTAGGGTGAGGGGGAGGACACATCTCAACTCTGGGTGGACCCATTCCCGGGCAGGAATCCTACACTATAACATGGAGAAAGTGAGCTAGTGCCAGCTTTTGTCACTGTTTAACCAGCTGCTGAAGCGCCTACTGCCTCAACTTTCTGCCAGTAACGGATTGTAGGACAAAACGAACCTCTTCTCCCTTGCGTTGCTTGAGTCTGGGTGCTTTCTAACGGCAACAGGGAAAGAAACTAAAGAAGTTATCCAAAGAAGCCCTTAAAGTGACCTTGAGAGGGGAACTTAACTTTGAGCGAACTGAAAGCTCTAACTGGAAGGGAGCTCTCAAGAGCTCTCAAGCTGGAAGGAACAAAGGCACTCATTGACAAGTTTCCATTTCCCAAGCGCCCAGGGAGAAGAGGAAACAGCAAAGAATGGATCTGTGTGCCTTCTGCTTTGGTGTGAGGTATGTACCGACAGACTCCTCCTCCCACACTCACTTGCTAGAATCCAGAATTTGTGAGAACTTAATTCTGCACTAACTTCAGAGGAACAAAAGCATCAGAGTTCCAAGACAAGAGCACAGGATGTCTTGAGCTTCTAAGTAGGGTGGAAGGGGCTACGCCACTGTCACGAGGGGTATCTGACATTATGCTGAGGTCAGGAGACAGCCCATAACTTCAGCCTGGGCTTCAGAATGCTAATTTCTGGGACTCTTTTGTCTCAGAGCCTAATCCATGACACATGAAGGTTACACATAGGCGTGGTCATGTGATTTAGCCACTTTAAACAGATTTAGATAAGGATAGATACATCTATCCGTGGAGCAGAATTGCTTTGTTGAGCCCCATGAAACTCACAGAATCATAAGGGAAAAAAATGGTGATTCTTTCAAGTTACTGTTTAGGATGGTTGTTATGATGTATAATGATAGGTACTAATACTTTAAATTAAAAATAAATTACAGTATGGTAAGACATTCTGTTTAGGACAAGAGAATTTGCATATGAGTGAAAATTTTTGTTGTTTAAAAATTTGAATTGAGAGATGATGCTTAATACATTAAGCACTAAACGTTGGCTGTTATTTACTTCCCTGACAAATGACCCCAAGGCTCATGTGTCACATTTAGGCTATATGAGTCTCCACCCCAGAGTTAGAAGACCAAATAGTGAGCCCACAAGCTTGCCAGATGATGTGACAACCCTCTCAGGGGGACACGCTTTTAATCCCCAAATGAGAATGGACTTAGGAGTCTTAGATGTGTGACTTTCGCTCACACTAACCTATAGGACTGACCTTAAAGCTCAATTGATTCCACCCAGACCAGTACATATTAAAGAGTGCATTGTAAATTCTATCTCTAATTATATTTAATAACATTCACAACACAGCACTGAAACTTCACCTCTTCCATTTACCAAGTGATGCACATGGTTTAATTTACTTGAGATTAATTACATAAGAAAAATAATTTATTGACAATGAATGTGAAAGTATTTAACACAGCAGGTTTGGTTAGAGAAGCAAATGTATATTAAAATGCAGACTGAAGTTTTGCTCTGTGTTGATTCCATGGAATGAGATAAAGCCCGCTTTAAGGATGTAACACTGGGAATTCTCACAATATGGGCTTTAAAAATGAGCTCATTAATTTTCATAATTTTATTGTTTTCCTTTTCGATGATGAGATAAAAAGAAATGTTTATGTTTTAGAGATTTTTGCTTCCTTCTCAGCATTTCTCTGCAAATAACCAATTTGGGGGAAAGAAACCCATTATTCTGAATAAATGAAAAGCCATATCAGATACAATAATCAGTCTAGTTTCTCTTTGTTGGATCCTGGAGCTACCCCGATGCATGGCAAGCTTGCCGGGAAAATGAATGTCCTGCAGAGTCAGGTAAGGACCATCTCAAATTATGTTCGAAGAATTGTCAAAATGTTTATGCTTGCTCATTTTCTATATCCAGTATCAACATCCTATAGCCATTTGTACCTTTGCTACTATAGGAAACAAAACAAAAACAAGAACAAAGAGGATGGTTATATACATGCAAATTATAGAGCAGGCCACGAATACCTTTGCTGGTCATGCATGATGTGCTGAGTTCGATCCCTAATGCCACATAAAACCATGTTAGTGGACACTGCACTGAGGCAGAGATAAGGGGGTAGAAGTTCAGAGCCAACCTCAGCTACATAGGATGTTTGAGGCCAGCTGGGACTAGAGGCTGGCTCAGATGAAAAGGCTGGAACAATAGCTTAGCCCTTAAAGGGTCAGTGTCTCCGGATGAGGACTTCAAGTTGATCCCCAGAACCTATATTTAAAAAACAAAACAAAACCAGGGCTAGAGAGATGGCTCAGCAGTTAAGAACATGGCCTGCTCTTCCAAAGGTCCTGAGTTCAATTTCCAGCAACCACATGGTGTCTCACAACCATCTGTAATGAGGTCTGGTCTGCAGGCATACATGCAGACAGAATATTGTATACATAATAAGTAAATAAATATTTTCTTAAAAGAGCCAGCATATGCCTGAGCCTATAATCCCAGCACTGGACAGGCAGAGGTGGTGCAGATCCCTGGGGCTCTCAGACCAGACACTCTTGCTTATTCAGACATATTCCAGGCCAATGAAGACCCATCTAAAAAATCAGGGGGACAGTGCCGAAAGAACGATGTCTGGGTTGTCTGTATTTACACACACTCCACATTTTGCAGCAAGCCAGGGCCCTGCTATGTTGCTGGTTGTAAACTCTTGATCATCCTGTTTGAGCATTCATCCCTAAGGACTGGGATTACAGGTGCACACCGGCCTATCCAACTGCTCCTTTAAATATGCTTCTAGTGCTCAGGAATAATTACAATAAACCACAGAATCTCTGAAGATAAGGAGAGAATGGCTAAAATGGCCAGGTCTCTGTTCTAGTCCCCACCCCCAGAAACAAACTGTTCTTCGGCACCTTAGCTCAGTGAGTGACCTTCTCCTAGGGTATAAAAACATCCTGTTTTCAGGGGCCTCTCAGCTACAGTGTACTTGGGGTACAAGCTCCATGTACTCAGGAAGTCTTTCCAGGGCTCAAGGCAACAGAATGCACTGAATCCCAGGCTTCCTTTGTCCCTTGCTGCCTAGTTTCCTGCCACTTACGTCATTTATGCCACATTACTTCATGTCACTTACGTGCTTGGCTATTGGGTGTTCTGTCTCTCCACATTCAGACAAGTTGGTAACCAGTGCTTTAAAAAGCTGCCCCAGCTGAACAGTGGTGGCGCATGCCTTTAATCCCAGTACTCAGGAGGCAAAGGCAGGCGAATCTTGAGTACCCCAGCCTGGTCTACAGAGTGAATTCCAGGACAGCCAGGACTTAACAGTGAGACCCAGTTTCAAAAAACAAAAACAACAGCAACAACAACAAAAACCTTACCACGGTGGTTCATTTACAAGGTGCCAAATATACCTGCTGTGATAGCTCAGTAAGCAGTATGTTCAAATGGGTTCATTCTCCTGAGCCCGCATGCCAGTTTCTCAGACCTAGTGAGTAGATGTGTGGACTTTTAAAGTTAAAGGGCTGGGGCAAAGGCTCAGTAGGGAAGGTGTTTGCCATCTGAACCCACATCAAATTCCAGGTGTGGTAACAATTGTAATCCCAATTCTGGAGAGGCCAAGACAAGAGGCTCCCTGAGGGCCTCTGGATAGCCAGGCTAGCCAAACCTGTGTGTTCTAGGTCAACAATAGAAGGTGGACTGTGAACTCAGCAGGAGAAAGGGAATCAAGCATACCTAGTCACAGCCTGCTACCTGTGCAGATTCAGTGTTCCTGCAGCTTGTGTCTCTTCAGTCCCTTCAATAAGCCTGGGCTACCAGGCAAGGCCAACGTGCCTATTTATAGAACAAAGACCTGAGAACTGAGCTGTTAAATAATTCGTTCAAGGTCGCAACCATTTTGTGTTCGAAGATTTATTAGAAGCGGAGATGATAGAAGACACCAATGATAGAAGACCAACTGACTGCAAGAATTTTCAGGGAATAAATTTTCAGTGATCGGACAGAAATTATCCTACGAAGTCGGTAACAGCAGAAGCACAATATTTCAGTGGCCGAGGAAGAAAAACTTTACCAAGTGGAACAGAGGGATGCGGGTGGAGCTTACTTGGTAGACTGCTTGCCTAGTATGCACAAAGGCCTCAGTCTGGCCCTCAGCACTGCATAAAGCAAGCATGGTGGCATGAACCTGTAATCCTAGGACTTGGGAGGTAGAAACTGAAGGTCATGCTTGAGATGCTACAAAAAATAAATAAATAAAATACAATGAAGGACAGAAAGGGAAAGTTCAGAATCTGTTCCAAGGGCTCAGGTACAATGGGGAGTGTTCTGTCCCAGGTGTGGAAATAAGAGTAACTACAGAGAGCAGGAACCATGATTGATGGAAAAGAAAAAAACCTCAGAAAATCTCTCTCTCCTTTCAGTACCGGATACCTAACTCTAATGGGTGGAGGAACACAACTCAACACAATGCTGGTGGTAGCTTCTATACACCGTGTTCAGCAGCTCTGATGGTTAATCTCAATTGTCCCCTTGTTGAGATCCAGAATGCCCAGAGAGCCTGGCCTCTCGGAACGCTTGTGTGATCCCAGCTTGAATAGGTTAACCGAGGTGAGCTTTTCCCTGAGCTGGGTTCCAGCCTGAGCATCATTCCTGACCACGGATGTGATGTCACAGTTGTGTCAAGCTCCTGTCTCCCTGGCTTCCCCTCCATGACTTCTCTGCTGTGGATTATGCTCAATGTTAATAATAAAGCTCACTGTCCGATAGCAGAACAGAAAGAAAGAGGGCAGGACAACCTGACACAGGAAGAATTCTGGGAAGAGAAAGGGCAGAGTCAGAGAGTCACTGGCAAATGTAGAGAAGCTAAATGAGAACGCTGTACTGAGAAAATGTGTCAAGCCATGTGGCTAACCAAAGATAAGAATTATGGGTTGATGTAAGTTTAAGAGTTAGCTAGTAACAAGCCCGAGGTAGTGACTGAGCATTTATGTATAATTATGTAAGCCTCTGTGTGGTAATTTGGGAAGCGGCTGCTGGGTATTTGGGAGTAGGCAGGGAGGAAAGAAATGTCTGTTTATATTTCTCCTCCATGACTCTTCCTCCCTTTAGTGGCTTTGTGCTTTGTGGGGATATTTTATCACGGCAACAGAGAAACTAGAGGAGGTTGTCTAAACAAAAGTCAGAAACAAAAAGAAAAATAAACAAACAAGAAACTCACAAATTAAAAATTAAACATAGGAATTAAATAATATAAAAGATCAAATGGGCTTAACAAACATTTACATGTTATCTCCCACAAATACTATAGAATACACACTCTTCTCAGGAGCCCACGGAACTTTCTCTAAAATAGACCAAAGTGTAGGCTAAAAAGCCAGTCCCACCAATTTTTAAGGGACATAATTTCTTCTATTGTGTATACTGACAAGGAAATAAAAGCAAAAGTCAACAGCAACAGAAATATATGAACTCATGGACACCGAGAAACACATTATCAAATGATGAATGGGTCACTAAAGAAATCTGGAAGGAACTTATAAAATTCCTAGAATTAAATGAAAATGGCAACAAAACATAATATAACCTGCAGGGCACTTAGTTATGAAGCTTGAACATGTGGGACTAGATGCATAAATGCTTAAATCAAATGAACAAAACCCAAAATCAAACAGCAACAAAACCCAGAAACACATCACACAAATGACTTGACAATGCACCTCAAGGTCTTAGGAAAACAAGGTCTGGCCAAACATAAAATCAGCACAAAGAGAGAAATAATAAAGATCGGGCAGAAATTAAGGAAATGAAGATGAAAAGAACAATACAGAGAATCAATAAAGCAGAGAGCTGGTTCTCTGAAGAGGGAAACACGATGGACGAAGCTTTAGCCAAACTATCCCCCAAAGGAGAGAGAGAGAGACCCAACATTAGTGAAGCCATAGATGAAGACAGAGACATTACAACAGATACCAATTAATTTCAAAGAATGTATTTTGGAAACCTGTAGTCTGGCAAATTAGAATCTAAAAGACATAGATATATTTCTAGGCACATATGACTTACACAAATTAAATCAAGATAATATAAAAATCTTAAGCTGGTCTGGAATGTTTAATGACATTGAAGCATGCCTCAGTTTCTTTTTCTGTTAGTAAAGAAAGTATCATAAAGGACTGCATTAAAGGGCTGGGGCTGTAATTCAGTTGGAAGTGTTACAGGAAGCCCTGGATTTCACTGCCAGCACTGCATAAACCAGGGCTGGGTAGGTAGAGGAAGGAGAATCAGAAGTTCAAGGTCATCTTTTTCTACACAGTTCAAAAGCATCCTGGGCTACAAGGGATTCTGTCTCAAAGGAAGGGAGGGAGGGAGGGAAGGCAGAGGGAGGGAGGGGGAGGGAAGGGAAGGGAGGTGTAAGAGAAAAGAGGAAAACAAAGGAAGGAAGAAGGGAGATGAAGGAGGAATAAAAGGAGGGAAGGAAGCAGGGGGAGGGGGAATAAATAGAACCATAAGTAAGTAAAATTACACAAAGGTCTCATCAGAACCCAGCATTTATCTTTTTACTGCTTGTTTAATGAATCACAGGCAAGCAAGTTAGGGGAGCGGAGTCCGAAGACTGTGCTCTCAGGTGGGTCTGGTTTCAGAAGAGCTGTGGTGTTGCTGGTGGAGTCACTTGAGTTCTCTATCTCCTTCACATCCCACACTTTTTCCCCTTGGGCCTTTCCCACGTGGCCAAGATCCATGCTTCCTTCCCCTTGTGTTCAGCACACAAACAGACCGCTGTGGGTGAGAGGGCTGGGAGCAGTCTCAGAAGGAAGGCTAGGACCTAAGCAAGCTCAAGAAAATCTGGAGGCTTTTCTGGTTGTTTAAGGAGGCCCATTAAGGAACTTCCTATTGGTTATTTAGAATGTATATGCAAATGAACATTGGCCCTCCTGTTGACCACATCCTTACTGTGTTCACATACACAGACAGCCACGAAGCTGTGCCACTCACTGCAGGATGTGTTCCTATGGGAAAATCTCGAGGGGATTGGGCTTGGGCTGGGGACACAACTGAGGCAGTACAGTGCATGCCTTACAACTGTGAGGACCTGGGCTTGATGTCCAGAATCAATCCCCAGAATCCACAGGGAAAGGGCTGAGCATAGCTGAAAACTTGAAACCTCAGAGGTTTGATGAGAGAGGAAGGCAGAGGGAGGACCATCCTTGGAAGCTCCCTGACCAGGCAGCCTGGTCTACTTGGCAAAGTTCCAGGCCAAAGGCAGATCCTATCTTGAAAAACAAAAAGGTGGAAGGCACCTAGGAAATGGTACTATCAGTGATGTCCTCTGACCTCCACATACATAGAAGCTTACATATGCATGTGCTCAGCCACATACATGCATCCCCCCTCCCCAATCCACACACGCGGTCAAGCTCTGCAAAAGATAGAGATCAGGGTCTCATCTCACCAGATAATGATTTCTGTCAGGATAAGAAATTTCCACTGTGGCTGCCTGAACATGGAACTAACAATTGGAAACCAAATATAATTTTTTAAAGAAAATGAGTGGAAATTGACTTTTGTCCCCTCCTGGTCTGACACTGTCTTTTGATCCTGCACACCCTAGGAGCCTGGGTATCACTCTGACTCCACAGAGCCCTCAGGCTCCACATTTCATTCATCAAGGATGCTAATGGCTCCTGGCAGAGACATGTGGTCCATGTTGCCATGATTCAGGAGGCCAGTGGCCCAGCAATACCAGGCCAAATGAAGCTGATGAGAATTCGCATCCAATTTGCATAGATTTGCACAGTATGTCAGGAACACTTTGAGTCTCTAACAGACCCCAGCACCCTGGAGAAATGGAGAGAAGGCAAAAACGGTTGATAGAAGGATAGAGTCCAGCTAAAATCTTTGTTCTGAATAGCACCCATACTTCTAATTGCCTTGTTGTTGATTCATATTATAATTTTTTTTAAAAAAAATCATTAGGCTATTTTTTCCAGACTGCTGCCTTTGTTGTAAGGTGACTATTTTTTATTTTGATTTTTATACCTTTTACTAAAAATTAAATTGGCTTACAAAATGACAAGTTCCTTATAGCATTTTCATACATGGTTTGAACTGACCCTCCTCCCGCCCTCTCCTCCTCTCCATCCCCCTGCGCCCATCCCCACCATCTCCCCTCACCCCCAGGATCCCCTGCTGCTTTCACAATCACCTGTCCTCTCAACCTCCTCGCACTTCTTCGCACTTCCGCACTTCTGCTTAAAGCCTCTTCCTGGGACAGCTCAGCAAACACAGTGCTTCCTGCCCAAGCACGAGGACTTGAGTTCAGATTCCAGTCTGAACACACACACACACACTTGAAAAAAAAAACTCTTCTTTCTCCTCTCAGGAGTCTCGTTATACTTTCCTGGCCGCAACCCACACTCACGCCTCCATAAATACATACATAAACGTGAGAAGCCACACTCAGGATTTTATTTATTTATTTTGAGTGTGTTTTTCATTCAGGAGCAAAGGCAATTCCAACTAACATATTTTCCTGCTGGAGGTCCACAGATGTCTCCAAAATATAACATAACAGCTAATGCTGGGTCCTATCTAGGAAAATATGATCCCAGGCTCAGATATGCACCCACCCAGAAGGAGAGACTGGTAAACCCGTGGAGCCAGGCCTTACCCTTGTTCTCTGAAATGATGGCGCATAAACTAAAGTGCTTCCACGGTGGGAGGGAGGCACAGGGTAGCCAGCCATCTGTGCTTTCATACATCACTAACTGGGAATAATTCCATTGCTCCTGGAGCCCAATAGTTGCAAGTTTCTGGAACTGGGGCTGGTTTCCCAGGCCTTCCCAGTGGCTGTTGTCTGGCACAAAGGAAAATAGGAAGTTTGAAGGCAAACTGCTCATTAAAACAACCTTGAGGAAAGAGTTCCTTCCTCTTTGAATCTTAAAAGTCAGTAATGAGTAAGTCAGCAGGCTGTGCAGAGAAAAACCTTCCCTTGTCCCTAAATTAATTTCCAGTGGCTAGGGACCCCAGAGGAGCAAAGCTTTTAAAGGTAAGGGTGGGAGGTAGAGAGGGTGGGGGAGAAAGAAAATACATCCTCTGGCCAGATACTGATCAAACTTCCTCAAGACAGCTTCTCAGGAGAAAAACCCACCAGCTGCTCCCTGGCAGGAAACTTGAAACTGTCAAGAAATTCCATTTACTGCCAGCTGATGAGTCTGCACGGAAGGCTACTCCTCTTGCCTTAAGTGGAATTTCACTCCAACCTCGCCACGATGCTGCCGAGGTCAGCAAAGAAAGCCTTTCAACGGTGTGAGCAGTAATGAACACGGTCATCCCGAAACACTTGGCCAGGAGAGGCAGGCCAAGCAAGAGAGAATGGGAGCTGGCCTATGCTGACCTTGGCAGACCCCAAGGTCTGCAATGTCTAAACTGAAGTCACATGCTGACCTCCGCAGGGCACAGCAGTCCTCATTCTGGACAGTGTCCTTCCTAGCAAGGGTTGGGCTGGATGCCTGGCCACGTTCCAAGGAGCTATAGCCTCTCTCAAGCCACTGAACATGAGGATCGTGTGTTCTTCCGTTTTCAAAGCTCAGTTGAGCTCATGTGTTCCATGGAGCCTTCAGGAACACACAAAGACAGGATGAGCTCTCCCTTTGAATAGCCCTGTGTGCTGATTGGTTTTAAATGTCAACTTGTCACAGCAGCCTCCATTAAGGACCTGCCCAGAACAGGTTGGCCTGAGAGCATGTTGGGAGGAGGGTATTGTCTCGATTGTCTAATTTATATTGAAGGGCCCAGCCCACTGTGGGTGGCACTATTCCTTGGGTGGGTGGTCATGGGCTGTATAAGAAAGCTAGCTGAGTGTGGGCTTTCACAAGTCATCTGCTGGACTTCCTTGGTTGTGAGTGGGCTTTCTTGGTCAAGTGATGCTATATGGAACAACAGTCCCTCTCCATGATGGACTGTGATCTAGGACCAGGAGGCAATAAGCCCTTTCTTCCCCTGGGCTGTTTTTGGTCCACATGTTTTACCATAGAAACAGAAATTTAAGTAGAGCACCGTGCATCCTCAACGGAACATTCAGAGCACAGAAGTTCCTATAAGACACCTGCCTGAGTTACTGATCTATTGCTGTGAAGAGACACCATGACCAAGGCAACTCCTATAAAAGAAAGTATTTAATTTGGAGCATGCTTAGAGTTTCAAAGGTACATCCATGATCATCATGGTTTGAAGAAGGACGCTTAAAAGAAATCCCACACTAGCTCAGAATTGAGAATAATAAATGGTTATTTATTTAGGGGTAGACTCACAAATCAGAATCCTCTGCTGGAACGGAGAACAGCAAGCAACTGAATCCTGCAGGGATTACTTCAGCATAAATAGTAGAAGAGGCCATGCCCAAGTGGGTGAGTAACTTAAAGGTTACTGGCTGTAGGATTTCCTACAGCAATGGTTGGAAACTGACAGGTGTGGTGCTGAAGCAGCCTAGAGCATTACATACTAATCCATACACAACAAACAGAGAAAAGAGAATTGGTTCCACCTAAGACCACTCCAACAAAGCCCCACCTCCTACTCCTTCCCAACAAATAAGAGACAATGGAAGCCACTCTCATTTAAACCACCACAGCACCATTGCGGTATCTCCCTCTCATGCCTTTGATTTGGCACCAAGACTAAAATCTGGAAGCCACCAGTGCTGTGAACAGTTTTTATATCTGCCCTGTCCCCACAGGGATCTGTCACATCAGCTTCTTAGCCCATTTCACTTTCCTCAAGCCCCTGAGCCCATCCCTCAATTTCTAGTGATCCTCTCATCTCTGCTTTTCAGGATGTACCACTCTGCTTCAAAACATATTTGAAGAAGCTCAGAAAATAAAATGTAGGAAAGCCAGAGAAAAGGAAAAAAAATCAGGTGATGATAAACAAGCTGTGTCCTTTCCAACCCGACTTTGGAACCTGGATCCTTTGATGGCCTGCTTGCCAGAGAAGATACGCCCAGAGGCGCAGCAGTGGTGTGACTATTCTAGAGATAGCCAGCCACTTCCTCACTGGAGGGGGACCTGCACTACAGGAGAAAATAGAAGCCCGTTACTGTAAACCTGGTCAAACATCTATGTCCAGGGTAGTCCCTGATCTTCTGAGGAAATCTGCTGATGCTCTGCTAAATGGACATGCAGTCTAATTAAATGTTTCAAGAGGGGACCCTTAATGCCTTATCTTCTTTAGAAATGGATGGATATGAGCACAACATTTCTGTTGACTAAAAGCACAGAGATACACACGGTCAGAGGGAAGTAAAACTCAAGGTGAATGGTCTCTATGATTACAATAATCCTATGGCCCAGGAAAGGCTCAGTCATGTCTGAACCTAAGGCAGAAATCACTCTATTGGATGCCATAATGGGAGCTCTGTAAGGGTAGCCAGTAACAGGAAGTAATGACTACATGACATAGGGGTCCCTTAGTGATGATGAGGCAAGACAGAAAAAAAATGTCTGCTGTTTTAGATTTTTTTCCTCATTCTTGTAACAAATACCTGGCAAAAGCAACTATACATTTTTCTCTTTTCCCCTCCTTGCCTCTCTGCTCCCCTTCAACCCCCTCCCATGGTCCCAATGCTCCCAATTTACTCCAGAGATCTTGTCTTTTTCTACTTCCCATGCAGATTAGATCCATATATGTCTCTCTTAGGGTCTTCATTGTTGTCTAGGTTATCTGGGATTGTGATTTGTAGGCTGGTTTTTTTTTTGCTTTATGTTTAAAAACTACTTATGAGTAAGTACATATGATATTTGTCTTTCTGGGTCTGGGTTACCTCACTCAATATGATGTTTTCTAGCTCCATCCATTTCCCTGCAAATTTCAAGATGTTGTTATTTTTTCTGCTGTGTAGTACTCCATTGTGTAAATGTACCACATTTTCCTTATCCATTCTTTGGTTGAGGGGCATTTAGGTTGTTTCCAGGGTCTGTGTATTACAAACAAAGCTTCTATGAACATAGTTGAGCACATGTCCTTGTGATACGATTGAGCATCTTTTGGATATATACCCCAAAGTGGTATTACTGGGTCTTGAGGAAGGTTGTTTCCTAATTTTCTGAGAAATTGCCACACTGACATCCAAAGGGGTTGTACCAGCTTGCATTCCCACCAGCAATGCAGGAGTGTTCCCTTTTCCCCACAACCTCTGCAGCATAAGTTGTCATCAGTGTTTTTGATCTTGGCCATTCTTACAGGTGTAAGATGGAATCTCAGAGTTGTTTTGATTCTCTGATGGCTAAGGATGTTGAGCATTTCCTTAAGTGTCTTTCAGCCATTTTAGATTCCTCTGTTGAGAGTTCTCTGTTTAGGTCTGTACTCCATTTTTTTATTGGATTATTTGTTCTTTTGATGACCAATTTTTTGAGTTCGTTGTATATTTTGGAAATCAGACCTCTGTCCGATGTGGGGTTGGTGAAGATCTTTTCCCATTCTGTAGGCTGTTGTTTTGTCTTATAGAACCATATCCTTTGCTTTACAGAAGCTTTTCAGTTTCAGGAAGTCCCATTTATTAATTGTTTCTCTCAGGGTCTGTGCTACTGGGGTTGTATTTAGGAAGTGGTCTCCTGTGCCAATGCATTCAAGTGTACTTCCCACTTTCTCTTTTATGAAGTTCAGTGTGGCTGGCTTTATGTTGAGGTCTTTAATCCATTTGGACTTGAGTTTTGTACATGGTGATAGACATGGATCTATTTTCATTCTTCTACATGTTGATATCCAGTTATGCCAGCACCATTTGTTAAATATGCTTGAAGAAAGGGATTGTAAAGATCATAGTCCATCATGATGGGAAATCCTGGCAGCAGGGGTATGAGGCAGCTGGGCCCATGGCATCCACAGTCGGGAAGCAGAGAGAGATGAACACTGATGCTCAGCTGGCTCCCTTGTTTTCTCTCAGGCTGGGCCCCAGACCATGGATGGTACCACACACACTCAGGGTGGCTCTGTCCATTTCAGTTAACCTAATCTAGACATTCCCTCACAAATACACCCAGAGGCTTGTCTCCTAGGTGATGCCAGATCCTGTCAGGTTGGCAGTATTCACCATCACACCTGGCTTTGTAGAACTTGAGCTCCTAGAGGAGAGATGGACAGTAACCCACTGATGTCGCATTGGTTTGAGGGAGAGACTAAGAGGAGTAGCTGAGATGTTCTGAGGCCTTTTTCAGGACAGGGGGATTCTGGCACGGTAAGGACTGGTGTCATTTTTGTAAAGTGCTATGATCTGACCGTTAAATCCCGAACCTGACTCTTGAAAGGGTTAGGTGCACAGGCCCTCGTCTGCTCTCTCTCCTCCTCGCTGACCCCTCAGCTACCAGGTACTGCCTTTTGCTCCCCTCCCTCCAAGGAACCACACTCATATAGGACTGGTGAAGGCATATTGCCAGTAAAACGTTTCCAGGCTGCATTGGTAGGAAGTGTTTGCTGCATATATTATCTCACCTGTTCCCTCCATGGGAGACTCCCTCTCACTCCCAGATCCCCTCCTGTGCACCCCCACCCTGTTCCTCTTCAGCCACCTGTCCTCCACCAGTTATGTGACCTCACCTTATTTCCCTTGCTCTCTGTCCATCTTCCCCAGGATGCTGCCTAAGCCTCTTTATCTCTTTATTGCCTTCCTTTTATGCTTTTAACACACCAAGACCTCTGCTAATGACTGACATGTCTGTATCTAGCTCGTCTGTATCCATGGAGATATGAAAACCCAGGTCTATGAGATCACCTGCCTGCTGGGCACCCTACGCAGATACCTTAAAGGTACCTCCTACCCAACATGTGTACTTTTTCTCTTTCTTTCTTAGTTAGGGTTTCTATCGCTGTGAGAAAACACTATGACCAAAAGCAACTTGGAGAGGAAAAGGTTTATTTCGGCTTACAGTTCCAATGCACAGCCCATCACTGAGAGAAGTTGGTACAGGAACCCAAAGGCAGAAACTGAAGCAGAAGCATGGGAGAACCCTGCTCGCTGGCTTGCCCCTTCATGGCGTGTTCAGCCTGCTTCTTATACACCCCAAGACCACCCATATCAATCATGAACTAATGTCCCACAGACGTGCTGACAGTTCAGTCTGGTGAGGATATTTTCTTAATTGGTATCCGTTCTTTCCAAATGGCTCTAGTCCATGTCACATGGACAAAGAAACGAGCCAGCACAGTGTCCAAGCAGCTCCTCTCCCAAATTCTCTACTTCCATGGTCACCACCTCCCCAGCTGCCCACATCAGCTCCTTCACATTCACACCGAACTCCTCACTCATTCCCATAAAGAATCCTGTTGCTTCTGTTTGCTACATGTAGGGCCTACCCACTACTTTGTTTGCTTATTAGTGAAAGCAAGTAGTGTTTGCTGAGCCTTCATTACGTGACAGAAGGGGCGTGGTCACAGAACATTTGTGTGACCAACACCCGACCACATGGCAAGGAAATGTTAAGGCAGCATTCAAATCAAGGCAGTTTTGACACAATATTGCTGGTTTTCCTTTTGTGTGTGTTCATGTATGTGTCATTATGTGTGTGAGTTCATGTGTGTGTGTGGTGCATGTGTGTACATGTATTCATGTGGAGTTGTGCACATGTGTATGTGTACATACAGAGGCCAAAGGTTAATACCAGGTATCATCCTCCACTGATTTCCACCCTATTTTTGAGACAGTGTCTGTAACTGAGCTCTGAGCTCATCTGTTTGACTAGACTGGCTGGCCAGAGAGCTTCGGGGATCCTCCTGTCTCTGCCTCCTCAGTGAGAGGCTTACATACATGTACCACTTCATCTGACTTTGTACACGGATGCAGGTGACCCAACCCAGATCCTCATTCTCGTGTGGCTGGCACTTTGCCATGAAGCCATCTTCAGGCCCTCACTACTGCTGCTTAATCTCCCCACCCTCCACTGCTACATTTGCTTCCTAAGACATCTCTCTATGCACAGGCCTGCCTCCCTTCCCCTCTTGCTGTCTGTGGTGTAATTTATCTGAAACTCAAATGGGATGTGATCGCTCTCAGCTTAAAATCTTCCAAGGGTTTCTTCTGGCCAGCAGAATCATTCTAAATCTCATTGTCATTTCAGCTACCGATCCACTCCTTTACACCCACTGTACATTCCACCCAAACACTGTGCTGAGGGTTGTGAGCAATATGAAATATATATAGTCATCAAGAAAGTTGAGGGAGGAGCTAAAGAGGTGGTTCAGTGGTTAAGAGTACTGGCTGCTCTTCCAGAGGACCGGGGTTTGATTCTTAGGGCCATGTGCAACTTCAGTCCCAGAGGATCCAATGTCCTCTTCTAGATTCCACAGGCACTGCACCCATGTGGTACATAGACATACATACAAACAAAACACCCGTACACATATTTTTTTTTAATTTGAGGAAAGTTGAGGAGTGGGTAGGCAAGAATATATCAGTAGGTAGAGGCACTTGACACCAAGCCTGGCAACCTGAGTTTGATCCCTGGAACCACATGGTAGAACTGACTCCTAAAAATTGTCCTTAGACCTCAGTAGGAACACCATAGTACACACACACACACACACACACACACACACACACACACACACACACAAACAGAGTGAGAATACGATTTTTAAAATTAATTTTAAAGAACTAAAGAAAGGAAGAGAGAAAGGAAGGAAAGAAGGAAGGAAGGAAAGAAAAAAGATGGATGAAGGGGTTGGAGAGATGGCTCATTTAATAAAGCAATTGCCACAAAAAACATGAAGACCTCGACTTTATTCCCCAGCACAGATATCAAAAAGCCAGGCAGAGTGCCCTGTGCTTGTAACCATTGTGATGGAGCAGACAGA
This sequence comes from Ondatra zibethicus, assembly GCA_004026605.1. NCBI lineage: Eukaryota > Metazoa > Chordata > Mammalia > Rodentia > Cricetidae > Ondatra > Ondatra zibethicus. The sequence continues at coordinate 86,677 of PVIU01005106.1, forward strand.
GCCACACAGATCATTGGAGATAGCTGGCCAGCCAATCTAGACTATTTGGCAACCTTCAGCCCAGTGAGAGACCCGGTCTCAAATGAAAGGTGAGCAGTACCTGAGGAATGACATCTGACGTTATCCTCTGGTCTCCACGCACATGTGAACATATGTGCACATGCACACACACACATATGGAAACACACAAACTTTTTGGAAAAACAGAAAGGGAAGTATAGAATAAATGGGCAAAGGAAATTTATCAATGAAAAGTTAGGCTTAAGAATTCAGCCCAAGGTTTGAACGTTGAGAAAGAAGACGAGGTGGTCTAATTTAGCAGTGAGGAAGGCAGACTTGTGACATGTGCAAAATTGTCTCTCCTGAAAGAATTCTTGGTCCATCCCTTGCTAGGCACTTGCAAATGATCAGCTCAATCCTGGTTTAGTTTGAAAGATACTTTAGCATTCCTGTATTGTTCCAGTTGGATACTTTTAGAAAATGAATAGGCTTGGTTCTGGTTCAAACTGGCTGACAAGGTGTTGCTGTTTTGAAAAATCCTTGGTTCAGTGCTCAGCACAGTGGAAAAAGAAAAAGATTAATTTGGGGCTCAGTGTGGTTCAAAGTTCGCAAATTAGAGTAGTTTTCATTTCTGGGTCACACTTGAGCTGGTGCCCCACTTATGAATTCAGATCTAGTATTTGGGTGCCTGGCTCTCCAGGGAGTCTGCTTCCACACCAGGCCACACACAGTTATCCCCGGCTCCCTCAACCCTGGGTACACATTTGCACATGGCACTTCCTCTGGGGTGGTATTTCTTTGGATTCCTGGAGCTGGGGATGAAGGACCGGGCAAGATTTCCTGGTGTAAAAAGGAGTGATGGGAAGCAATCTCACCCATACTCCTGGGACCTGGCCTCCTGTATTCCTTGCAGGCCTCAACTTGGAGTCTGATGTGGGATTTCCCTCTGTATGCTGTGAATACCATTGGTTAATAAAGAAACTGGCTTAGCTCTGATAGAACAGAGCTAGGCAGGGAAAACTAAACTGAATGCTGGGAGAAAGAAGGGCAGAGTCAGGAGAAGCCATGGAGCCACCACAGGAGACAGATGCGCTTAAACTTTGCTGGTAGTCCACGACCTCATGGTGATGCATAGATTACTGGAAATGGGTTAATACTAGATGTAAGAGCGAGCTAGCGGTACACTTAAGTGATTGGCCAAGCAGTGATTTAAATAATATAGTTTCTGTGTGATTACTTCAGGAGTCTGGTCGGCCAGGAAAACAAACAAGTGGCTTCCTACAACAGCCACCTGTGACTATTCTTTAAATGGCCACCATTCCCTCCTTCTCTCTCTTCCACATCTCTTTCCCCTGATTTATTCTTTGTTTGCTTGCTTTGGTTTGTTGTCAGGAGGGATGGTATTTGCTTGTTGTGTCTTTATTTTGAGTTAGGATCTCATGCAGCCCTGACTGTCCTTAAATTCACCAGGTAGCTGAGGATGACCCTCTCCAGCCTCTACCACCCAAGTGCTGACATCATAGGCAGGTGCCACGCACTCATTCTATAAGGTACCAGGGTGGGGCTTCCTGGGGATTCCTGGATGCTAGGAGTTCTGGCTTTATTTCTAGTTGATTTCTGTTGCTGTGTCAAATACTCTAACCAAAGACAACTTAGGGAAAGGAACAGTTTTATCTGGCTTACAATTCTAGGGTACAGTCCATCAGTGTAGGGAACTCACAGAGGCAGGAGATGGTACATAATTAATAATAAGTTTCAGTGTCATTACTTGTAAGCTGGAGGATGACAAAAAAAGTTTGCTACAAACAATAGTAAAATTACAGTTATGAAGTAGCAACAAAAAAAATTTATGTTTGGGGGTCACCACAACATGAGGAACTGTCTTAAAGGGTTGCAGCATTAGGAAGATTGAGGTCCGCTGATTCAAGGATTTCTGCAACTTCTATAATGTGATTTGTACTTGTTAGGGACAACAGTCAGTGTGCTTCCTAGTCACTGGGCTTTTTGTATCCATGGTTACCACATCTGCAGATCTAACCAATCACAGATGAAAAGAGTCACAACATACTGCTTTGGGGGATCTGGAGATATAGTTCACTGAGAAGGTTGCTTGCCTAGCATCCATTGAGGCTCTGGGTTCTATCCTAATACGTCATAAAACAAGCAGGGCACTGCATGGAGACAGATACGGGGGATCCGAAATCCAAGACTATCCTCAGCTACAGACATTTGAATTTGAGCCCATTTGAGGCCTGGTCTTTAAAAGAAAGAAAGAAAGAAAGAAAGAAAGAAAGAAAGAAAGAAAGAAAGAAAGAAAGAAAACAAAAAGACAGATAACTGAAATTCACTATCTAATGGGATCCTTTGTGGTGATCTTATCTAATCTGTTCAAAGGATGGCAGACATGATTGACAGGAAGATGGTGCTACTTCAAATAAAAGAACTGCAGAGCTCTTGGCTTTGCGGGAGACAAGCCAGCTAAGAAGGTGATATTTAAAAGAACAAAAATGGCAGCTGCTTTGCATGACAGAGGCTGCTTCAATCAGGCTCTCAGAAGCCACACACCCAGCCTGGGGGCCACCATGCACCTGTGCAAGCACAGCCTTGGCTCTCTCACCCAAGGAAGGCCAGTGACTGCTACAAAAAAAGGATCAAGTCAAGAGAAAGCCAGTCCAGGGTCCCTTGTTGAGTGGCAGTTTCAGGTCACCAACCACAGACCGTGAGTGTGGAAACCTGTGAGTGCTGAGACAGAATGAATGCACAGCCATTCTTAGACACCAGGCTAAAGTGGAGAAGACCCTCAAAACGAGATGAAGTAAGGACTTGGGAGGTACCTGCCTTGCAACCATGAGGCTCTAAATTCAATCCCTAGATCCTGTGTAAAAATGCAGGATGTGGTGTGCAGTTTCTTAATTCTGATCCTGAAAAGACAGAGATAGGAGGACCCCTAGGCCTCTCAGGGTGGCCAACCTAGTTTAATTGGCCAGCTCCAGACAAGACCCTGTCTCAGAACAAATCCAAAACAAGTTGGACAGCATGTGGAAAAGACAATTGAAGGTTTCTCTCTCTCTCTCTCTCTCTCTCTCTCTCTCTCTCTCTCTCACACACACACACACACACACACACACACACACACACATACACAGTTGATATGAATTGATATGATACAAAAAGAAAGAAATAGATCAAATACAAGGTCTATACCTAAATGATTACTTGCCCAGCTGTGGAGGGGTTAATGGGTTCACGAAGGAACTGGACAGTGAGTCCCATGTGGGCAACATAACCACACACAACAGTATTGTGGGAAGAGCCTATGTGCTGTGGTCTAGGCCAGAAAGAGTGAATTTTGTCTCTATCTCCTGGTTGCTTTGAGTATCAGAGCCATGGATTTAAATGAGAGTCTCCCTTGGCCTAGAATCTGCAATGGCATCTTCACCCTCAGGGAAGTACTTCCTGGTCAGGAGCTCTGCAGAGGGAGCCATGGAGAGGAAATTGCTATCTTCTGAGGTTAAGGGAGTCTCCAAAGAGAACTTGACTTTCACTGAGAGCTTCCCTACAACCTCAGCCCACTCTAGACTCCCACTTCAACAGCTGTCTGAACATCACCATTTAATGGCTCCTTTTAAATAAAATATTTTATAATAATGGTTGAAGCCTGATTGTCCACTAGAGATACTCCATCTGGTCACATGGAGGCAGTGGTCCTTGCACCCACCTCTGTCCACTACTAGAAGGTGTTTCTTGATGGGCACTCTCGCTCAGACCTCTCAAGCCTGTTGCTAAGTGTGTGTCTAGTAAACGTAGACTACTATTGTTGAGGGCATGTCTACAGTATTCTTATTTTGATGACATCTCTGCTGTCAGCTGTACTGTCATTCTGTAATATTCTGATTCTCAAAGGAGTGAGGGAACCTAAATTTGTCCTCTAACAGGAGAAAGATTTAACTGTTCAACAAAAGAGTAAGCGGTGAGCCCACCACTGTCTTTCCCCATCATCTTTGCCTCTTTGGAGTACTAACAAATGAATACAGTTGTCATGTGCTAGAATATAAGGGATGTGATGGTTCGTACTCATTAACAACTTGACAGGACCTACAATGACCTGGGGATGTTGGGGAAGGAGTTTCTAGCTGGGTTAATTGAAGTACAATGATACACACACAACCCATAACCACCTGCCCAGGGGTGGCACTGCCCACAATAGGCTGGGTCCCTCCACATCAGTTGTTAATTAAGAAAATATGCCTACAGGCCAGTCTGATGGAGACATTTTCTCAACTGAGGCTCCCTCTTCCCAGAGGACTCAGGCTTGTGTCAAGTTGACAGAAACCTAATCAGCGCACTGTGGGTGGGAGGGAATGAGGGGAATGGGGCACAGAGAAGAGGGATCAGGAGAAGCAACACAAACCAACTTCGCTTCATTCTAACCGAAAGCCAACGACAACAAAAAGGAAATTTACTTTTTAAAAAGAAGTGTTAAATACTAAGCCCATGGAGTTGCCAGCTGCCATCATTAGGCTGCTGACAGCCAAAATTGAGCTTATTATCAAATATATGAGACCACATCGACTTAGCAGACACCACCAAGGTTCCCTGCCGTTTCTTCCTTCCTCTCTCCACTCCCTAATATCACATATCACACAAATCTGTGTGTTTTTATCTACTTGGTAAGGATCACAATGACTTTGAACAAAGTCAATAGAAATACATTTAGGAATATACATTTGCATTCAGCGAATTAATTAGTGTGGGCTCAAGTTAGAAGCTCCTTGTCACATTTCTGAAGGACAACTTGATGACATGCATGAAAAGCCTTTAAACAAAATTTCACTTTTGCGGTTTCCATTATCCCCCCCCCAGTTAACCACCATCTAAAATATTAAAGGGGGGGCTAGCAAGATTGCTCAGTGGGTAAAGATGGCTGCTGCCAAGTCTGACAACCTGGGGCACACATGGTGGAAGGATCTGACCTCCACATGTTTGCCATGACGTTTATAACATATGCACACACACACACACACACACACACACACACACACTAAAAGTGTAAATAAAGTAAAATTAAAATAATAGCTTGAAAATCATTCAGAAGCTTTAAATCCCACAGCCTTTGAAATAGCACTCTACTGGGGCGGGCAGTCTTCTGTATATGTGGTGCTTTTATTGGTTAATGAATAAAGAAGCTGCTTTTGGCCTACAGCAGGGCAGATTAGAGCTAGGCAGGGAAAACTAAACTGAATGCTGGGAGAAAGAAGGAAGAGTCAAAGAGATGCCATGTAGCTGCCAAAGGAGAAAGATGCAAGCTGCCAGTTGGAACCTTGCTGGTAAACCATGAGCCTTGTGGTAAAATATAAAATAATAGAAATGAGTTAATTTAAGATGTAAAAGTTAGTTAATAAGAATCCTAAGCTAATAGGCCAAGCAGTGGTTTAATTAATACAGTTTCTGTGTGATTATTTCAGGTCTGGGTGCTGGGAAACAAACAAGCAGCCACTGTCTACAATCTACAGTCTTGTGTTGCCCACTCCATCACCACCAAGATAGTCCAGAGTGTCTGCACTGCATATGCTGCCTTCACAATGTGTGTAGTCCCTACCCTTCCCATCAGTTCAACTGTTCTGGTGTCACAGTTTACATTCAAGTAATGCTTGTTTTACCTACTAATAGCCTCAAAGCATGAAATTAGATATGCCAAAGACAGAAGTCCTAAAATGTTGTGTATATAGGTTCACACATCCACAGGGTATCATAAAAACTGTCCCTTGGGTAAGGGCACTCTGTATTATTTTTCATTTATTTATTTATTTGTTTGTTTTAATTTTTAAAGTTTATTTTATGAGCCAGGCAGTGGCACCACATGCCTTTAATCCCAGCACTCAGGAGGCAGAGGCAGGTGGATCTCTGTGAATTTCAGACCAGCCTGGTCTACAAGAGCTAGTTCCAGGACAGGCTCCAAAGCTGCAGAGAAATTTGTGTGAGTGTTTTACTTGTACATCCTGTGTTCCACATGAGTCCATGATGCTGGAGGTTGGAGATTTAGCAATATTTCATTGAACACACATACACATGCACGCATGCACACACACATATCATAGGTGTTTATCCCATCCATGAATGGATACTTGATGCTTGGAATGCTTTCATCTCCTAACTATTGTGCAGTGTTGCCATGAATGTAGGTATGCAAATCTCTCCTTGAGATCTTGATTTCACTTCTGCTAGGGATAATAGTGGGATTGCTTCATCATGTGGTGCGGTATCATTTTTCCTCCAAATCAGAACATCTCTTCCTGGAGAGAGGAAGGAAGATCATAAGACTCAAGAAGTAAACAAAACTCACAAGGCTCAGGATGGAAGGAAGGAAAGAATGAAGGGAGGGAGGGAGGGAGGAAGAAAGAGAGAGAAAAAAAGAAAACTTTACTTAGAAGTAAATAAAACTTAGAAGGCCTAAGAAGCTCCTGACACTTAAAGACACACAAGGCACTTCCAGCAACCTTATGTAAGTAGTAACAATTAATAAAAAGAGAAACCTCTCCAGCCACCAAGCTGCCTGTAAGGGGTATGGCTTTCACGGGTCAGCACTTTTCTTGGGGTGGGTTTTTGGTAATGCAGCGATGTGTAAGTCACCTACATCTAAGAAGTAACCACAATAAACCCTTGGGGTCACCAGGCAAGGCTTGGGTGGAACTGTTCCTTTGGCCTACCATTCATGCCCTCTCTGTTGGGAATACATGTCTGTTCACATGCCCAGAGGAGGAAAATATGCCATCTATTGTAATCCTGTTTTTAATTTCAAGGATATTTTATTTTGAGTTATATGGGGTGAAGGGATACGCACAGGTAAGTACAGGTACTTATGGAGGTCAGAACCTTAGTTTCAGTTATAAGCCACTTAACAAGTGTGCTGAGAACCAAATGCGGGTCCTTTACAAAAGAGAGAGGGGGAGAGAGAAGTGCTCTTTCTTCTGAGTCATCTCTCTAGCCCCCTCTTTTTAATTATTTGAAGAATCTCTATATTGTTTTTAATAGCAGAAGAACTATTATACATTGCTATCAACAGTGTCCTAGCATACCAGTTTCTCCGTATTCTTATCAGTACATACTATTTCTCTGTGACTTTGTTGGTGTTTGTCTGTAATAGTAGCTGTCTGAATTATCCTCAGCTATCAACTTGAAACAGCCCAGAGTCACCTGAGATGAGGTAACCTTTCAATTGCGGGCTATTCAGATCAGATTGGCCATGTCTTGGGGGTGGTGCGGGTGGTATCTTGACTGTTAATCAATGTAGGAGGGCCAGCCCACTATGGGTGGCACCATTCCTTAGGCGAGTGACTTTGGGTTTAAGAAAGCTACCTAAGCATGAACCTCATAGCAAACCAATAAGCAGCATCCCTCCATGGTTTCTGCTTCGAGATCTTACTCAATCTTGCCTTGACTTCCCTAAATGATGGGACTGTAACCTGTAAGATGAAATGAACCATTTTTTCCCCAAGTTGATTTTGGTCATGGTGTTTTTCACAGCAACAGAGTGAACCAAATGGCTTTGAGGATGGTATGGCATTGTGGTTTTGAACTTTTCTGCTAATTGATAAAGTATTGCATCCAGATTCCTACTACTTATCTCTCGTCAAACCATTTCCCTGCTTGCCAGCTGCCTAATAGAATATAAACTTTTTCAAGTCTTCTGTATCCACACCACATTCATTTCTTTACATTATTAGATTCTACAATGCTTTCATGCCAACTCAATTAAATGCTTCATCCTACTCCAAATAGATCCTGCACTTTCTTTTCCTCCTGCAAATATGTACAGCTCAAATAGCTTCTCCGTTAAGAGGAGTGCTTTGTTTTCTCAGTCAGAAGTCTGTGTCACCTGAACACTTAGTCCTTGATTCTCCGCTATGGATCCCATTTACCTTTCCTACACCGATTTGCTCCTAGGTTTTATCATTATTGAACAGAATGTTCCTTCGGGTCAAAGATTCAGTCCTGATAAGTCATTTATCTCCTACTGTACCTAGAACACTGTAGGCTTTTAATAAATAGTAATTGAATAATGGGCTCAAGATTTCAACATGTAATCAATCGGTTAACACCATCAAAATGTCTATAATTTCGGATCATGTCACTTTGTTTTTGTGCATTGGAACAGGGGAAGAATGGGGAAAGAAGTTTTGTTGCTATTGCTCTATCAGTCTGGGGATTTTAGTTTGGGAGGGGTGGGCTGTCTGTTTCGCGTGCTCATTCATCCTAATTCCCTTAGTTACATTATTTAACACCCAGCTTTCAAACAAGCAAGCAAGTGAATGTCAGGACTAGGGAGATGGCTCAGTTGATAGGTGAAGTCCTTGCCATGCGAGGATGAGATCCCGAGTTTGAGCTTCAGAAGCCGTGTTTTTTTTTTAAAAAAAAAAAAAAAGAAAGAAAGAAAGAAAGAAAGAAAGAAAGAAAGAAAGAAAGAAAGGAAAAGAAAAGGTGGGCATAGTACTATCCACTTTATCCCAGCACTGCGGAGGAGACACAGGTAAATCTCTGAGCCTTACTGCCAAGTAGCCTGACGTAACTGGTGAGCTCCAGGCCACCGAAAGACCCTGACTAAAAACGTAAGGTGGGTGGTGTTTTAGTTTCTTTTCCCGTTGCTGTTGTTAAAGTCTCTGACAAAAGCATCTCAAGAGAGGAAGGGTTTGCCTTAGGCCACAGTTCAAGGGATGACTGTTCATCATGGCAGGGAAGTCAGGGTAGCAGGGGCTAACTGCTCACCTCACATCCACAATCAGGGAAGAGGCAAATGCTCCCTGCTGCTCAGCTTTGTAGTCCAGGATGCTATCCAGGGAATAGTGTCACCCATAGTAGACAGGTCCTCCCACCTCAGTTAACACAATCAAGATAATCCCTATGGGTGTGCTCAGAGGCCCAAGGCCTGGGTGATCCAGAGGCTGCCAAATTTACAATGAATAACAACCACAGATGGTGTCCTGAAGAAATCGCACTCAAGATAGACCTCTGATCTCTATAGTTACGCATGTGCATGTGCGTGCATGCGCACACATATACAAATGAATGCTGAGCAGATCCCACCTTAAGAAATTAAACAGCTAGCTATTTTTGACCCTCCTTGTGGCTATGAGCTGATATTTTAAATTCTGTCTTCCCTTTCCAAATACTAAGCATGTGCAGACAGTCACTTGGGTTCTGAAACAACTTTTGATGGCCCACATCTCAAATACACTCAAATACAATTCTGGAAACATATTCAATTACTTCATTTTCATTGTACTCAGTCAATGGTAGCTCCTCGCCCAGGTTCAATTAGACTTACTTGAAATTAGAATTCACAGGAATGCATTTCATTTAGATTTACTGGAAGATGTCAGGCACTAGTTAATTGGCCTTGAAGCAGCAGGGCCATGAGGTCCCTCCTGACTGAACTGTCCATCTTTGACGCGGAGCTGTTCTTGTTAGATAGCATTGATTGGGTAGCTCTCCCAACCCTTGGGGCCAACCAGTGGCTATCCAACACTCTGACAGTTACATTAGATGGAGATTTTAAATTACTTATGTGCACCTTGCAGAGAGTTTCAAGTTGGGTCTAGCATGGTCTGTGTTCTGTGTCCTGAAACTTCTCATTTGCTTGAATAAATGAATGATTTTGCTTAGATGGTTCAATTATCCATTCCCAAGAACAACCCTGTGGTGGAGATGATTTTAGACCCCTCATTTATCCAGAAAGTTCTTATTAGTCTCTTCTTTGTGCTTAGTAATTGGTAATGGTTAGGAGACTACCTTTTACCCTAAGGAGTCCAGGGAATGTTTAGGATTTGTGCCTTGCTGTCTAGGGACACAGCATTCGGCAGCTTATGGGTCCCTAAGAAATCACTGTAATGCTGAGTCCCAATTAATTCTAGTTTGTCTAAAATTCTCAGATCCCAAATAGTCTTATCCCCAAGCATGTTTGCGGCTGAGGTTCAATTATTAATATTCTTAGTGTGAAAAGGATGGAATGAACTGCCTCACGTTCTCTAGGGGTTATGGTCTTGACTTCAAATTTTTAAATCGTGAGGGTTAACTGGCAAACTGTGGTGCCCACTTCCACAGAGTGAGCCCACTAATCAGTGTTCACTAAGCAGCCATTAGGTGAGCCATTTCTCGGAGTGGCAAGGAGGATGGGGCAGGGGTTTGGGAGATAACTTCATCGGTAAAGTGCTTACCTTGCAAGAGTTCCATCCTTAAAACCATGTGCTTGTTATCACAGTGCTGGGAGGCAGAGGTGGACAGAGCTCAGGAATGTGTGATTGGCTAGCCTAGCTTGTTGAGTAACCCCCAAGCCAGTGAGACATCCTGTCTCAAAAATACAGTGTGCAGTACCTGACAACCAGCAGCACTCAGGAGTGACATCTGGCTTCCAAACCTACACACATACACAAGTACATATACAGACAGACAGACAGACACACACACACACACACACACACACACACAGACACACGAACAAAATAAGCAGGAAGAAACTCTCATTCGTTAATTACCCACACTGTATTATATTCTGCATTTCCTCTTATAGTGAGGGTCTATAAAAGCCAGAATAGTAAATATTTTAAGATTTCAAAATTATATATGGTCTCTATTGGACCTATATAAAAACAACCAAGGTAGCACCTACATTTAATACAACTTTTTATATATAAATACGTATATTTACACACACACACACAACAGAGAGAGAAGGAGAGAGATGGCTCTGTAGGTAATGATGGTGCCTGCTCCCAAGCCTGTTCACCTGCATTCAGTCCCTAAGACTCATGGTGGAAGGAGAGAACCAGCTCCTGTAAATTGTCTTACTTCTATATATGTGTCATGATACACACTTGTGAAGAATAAATACATAAGTAAGGGTAATTCATTGTTCAAAATAAAATGAAAGCCAAAAAGAAATCTGGACTTTTGGTATGGCTTATCCCACTATATACCATCCCCCCAATCTTGCATTCCTTTCCTTTTGTGTCACAGAAGACTGAACATGGAGCCCTGTGCACAACAGGCAAGTGCCCTACCAACAAGCCACATCTAGCCCTCTTTTTACTTTTTATTTTGTGGGCCTTGCTAAGTTACCAAAGATGTCCTTGAACTTACTCTATAGTCCTGGCAGGCTGCCTAGCCTCTCAAATGGATGGGATTTCTAGCCTGGGTCCCTGAACTTGACCTTTGAACTCTCCTGGAGGCTGTGCCCAAGAAGCCCTGCTGTATGCCTGAATCTTTGTTCTCTCTACCCATCATTCAAGTCCTGTTCAGTGCCCTACCCTTCCACTTCTGACTCATGGCTAAGAAATCTCCCCCAAAATAACCTGCTTTTCCATAGCACTAATTTTTCAAGGCTGTTCCCTTTTGGTACAGTCTTTTAACCTAGTGAAATGGTTGTTATTATTTGTATTGGGTCAATGAGACCCAGGCATCATGACAGCCAGAGAACTGGGGGTGGACAGTGTCTGTTGGAGGTGGAAGAACAGGAAGAAGAATCTCAGAGGTTGTGGCTCCTCCAATCATGGCTGGAGGCAGATGTTGTAAGGCCTTGCATGTCCCTTTATAGCAAGCCAACCCCACTGATTAGGAAGGGATGGAGAATTCTGTTTATCTGCTTTCCTTCACTGTGGAAAAATACTTGAGATACAGCAGCTCACAAGAAGGAATGTTTTGGCTGCTGGTCACAGACTCTGCAGTCACTTGGCCCTGTTACTTCATGGCTCCTGATGAAGATGGTGGTGAAGGTGTGGTGGAGAAAACCTGCCCATCTCATGGTGGCCCAAACGTGGACTAAGAGAAGAAGAGGCTCGGGTTCCAGTGTACCTGTGTGATGGGTGACTGTAATTGTCTTTGTGACAAACCCTTTGATCAGTTGGGAAGAGAGTCTGAAAGAGCAATGGTCTAGATTAGGTTTGCCTATGGTATGTCCATGAAGTGTTTTCTTAATTGAATTACTGAAGGTAGGAAGAGCCATCCTGAATGTGGACAGAAGTGCTTCACAAGCTGGATCATGAACCATTTAAAAACAGAAAAAGCAGGGCTGGAGAGATGGCTCAGTGGTTAAGAGTATTGCCTGCTCTTCCAAAGGGCCTGAGTTCAATTCCCAGCAACCACATGGTGGCTCACAACCACCTGTAATGAGGTCTGGTGCCCTCTTCTGGCCTGCAGGCATACACACAGACAGAATATTGTATACATAATAAATAGAAAAAAAATAAAAAGAAGAAGAATCAGTTTTAAAAAAAAAAACAGAGCAAGCTGAGAAGTGAGCATGCACACATTCATTCTCTGCTCCTGAGATTCCTGTCTTAATTTCCTATAATGTTGGACTGTAACCTGGAAGTGTGAGCTAAGCTCATCCTTTCTCCTCTAAGTTGCTTTCTGTCAGAGTCTCTGCCACCTAAATGAAACAGGACATGCCCTGCCCCCTGCAATAATCTCCTCACCACCTCCTAAGAGGACCAGAGGCCTTTAGCACATGAGTTTTGGGGGTATATTTTAGAACCAAACTATCTTAGTCCGTGTGGAAAGGAAATGGCAGACTCAACCTCTTTCTTCCTATAGAAGATTGTGCTAAGACAAAACAGCTTTCTGTGCCAGCTAAGAGACAGGTCCCTTCGCATGTTTGTGACGCTTTAGCCAACTGTGGCAGCCTCCGCGTTCTATCCATCTCTGTCAAACTTCTTTTCCCTTCCCATTCTCAGTGTCCCGCCCATGTATGTTTCAGTGCATGTTAGGACATAAGCTACCTCAAGGCTTTGAGCATAGAGATTTTGAACCAGAAAAATTGGGGCCTAGAGACCCTCAGTATAAGACTTTCTGGACTAATAATGGGTCTCTCAACACGACAAAGAATAGGAAGTACCTACTCACATCCAAGAGTAGTTGAACATGGTTACTATAATATACGGCAGGACTGGAGTGTCTTTTGGGAGGCCTTGACTGACAATATTCTGTGGAGACAAATCACAGATCACAGTGAACTCCAGGGTACAAGATAGTCTGGCAGCTGAATAGGGTATTGCTTGATTTTTAGAAAAAAAAAATAAACACACATGCACACACACATGCATGCACACATGCACATGCTTGCACATGCAAACTGAAAAACAAAAGACTAACACCATTTGCTCCAATGGAAAAAGAAAATCACAAACCCTTCACCCTGTTTCCAGAATTCACTCAGTTCAAAGATGTAAACCTTGATGCAAAAGTATGCATTACCAAAGTCTGACAGTTCCTTTGAAGCTCCTGGAATAGATTCTGTCTTTCCCTGTTCAAGCTGTGTTATGTGCTAGCATGAGCTATCAGTCGGGGAGCCATGAGAGGCTGTGGAATCCGTGCTGAAATGATGTGTGGGGCTCACTGGGGATGAATTCTGCAACACCAGTCCAAGTATGTGTAGAGAAGCTATCTGCTTTTCCTTTGCAGAGATATATAATCATGTTTCAGGGCAACTTTACCTCTGAGAAATTCCAGAAATTTCAAGAAATGTTAAGCACCAGGTCTGAGCTGGGACTAATACAAAAAGTTTAAAAAGAAAAGCCAAGAAGGCCCTCAGGCTGAAGCATGTCATGAGCATCACATTAACCTAGTTCACAGTGTGCCTGAGGAGGCCACTGGGCCACATTCTGGTTATTTCCCCATCCCTGGGTGTGTAATTGGGATAGACCCACTCTGTCATGAGCAAGACCCTCTCAGTATTTCCCGACTGGGCAAGAGAGCTGGTAGGGGAATAAGACCTAGATGAAATTGCCCCTTTTCTACAGATAATAAACTGTGGACAATATTGTATCCCTAAAGGGATGGAGGAGATAAGTACCCAACACAAAACTTGAAAGAAGGGCAGGCAAGATGGGCCCGCCGGTGCAATAGCAGCATAGAGGTTTTAAAGATAACCAACTACTTTCTGATTGTATCTGAGGTCTGGTCCACAGGAGGGAATTCATAACTGGTGGTGTAACTTTGATAAAAAGCCCATGTCTGGGGAAGTCATAGCCCCTAGGGGGACCCTGTTACCATTATTTTGCTAAATAGATATGATGTCATACTCTCTGAATGACTAAATGTTCATCCAGAAGAATACACCAGGCTTGCAGGCGTTTGTATCACATAGCCCAGCACATATGCAGATCCAAAGGAGAGTTCAAGAGGCCCCGCCCTTCCCTGAAGACAGACAGGGAGCTAACACTTGCTGAGGGGGAGGGAGAGACAGTATCTTCAGTGGTGTCAGCCCTGATAAGTTGCCCATACTCCTGTAAATAGCCTCTCACTCACGCTCAGGCAAGCAACTCTAAACTTGGTGGGTCATTTAAAACAAACAAACAGACAGAGAAACACACGGAAGTTTGACGGGGCTTGATGAGAAGAAAGGGTCTATCAGGAGTGGGAGAGGGATGGGGAGGCTAACAAGGGGTGGTGAAAAAGACCAAATACACTGTATCAATATGTGTGTATGAAACTGACAAAGAATAAGTGACAATTAAAAGTAAAAATGAGGCCATAGCCCACCCCACCCCCAGCTCCTCTGCCCCAGCAATCCTTCCAGCAGCTCCTCAAGGCTTGCTTCAACGTCACCTCATTGAGTCTCTTATCACTGACCACCTTACCTCACAGTCTCCCCTGCCCTCCCTCCACGGCACTCTCGGCTCTCACAGACGGCAGCCTCTAACTGCTGCTGTCAGCAAGAAGGCATCACCAGTCACTGGCAAGATTTCACAGGCCACGAAGTTATTCCCCCTCAACCCTTCCTTCTACCTCAGCCACAAATGCATCTCGGACCAGGTGTGGCCGCATCCACTCATGACTGCAGCCCTTGTCTACACCGAGGACCAAACGTGAGTGTTTTAATCAACAGCCCACCATCTCGGTTGCAGGTAAGGTCCGCCCTCAAGCCCATAATTCCACCCCATCACATCCCTCCCACTACTCCGCACCCACCTGCCCTGGGTAGACAATTGCACCTTTGCCACAATAGTCCCCACCTGTTGATTTCTTCTTCACACCCGCAACCACGGAAGTGGCTGCAGCCTCTGGAGAGGGAAGTCTACATCTCGCTGTCCTTCCTCCTGCTGGCATGAAAATGGAGCCGGTCTCCAGTGGGAACTGCGAAGAGCCTCCCATTAACAATAATGGGCCCTTTGGATGTTTCAGTGCACAGTCAGCTACTGGATTCCTATGCTCCAGGAAAGAGGGTAGCTTGATGAACTCACTTTCCGGGGTGGAGAAATCACTGCCATTAGTCATTTGCCTCTACCTCCTCTGCCTCACCCACATAACCAGAGGGTCGTTTACCTACACACGCTCACTGTCTTATTAAAGCCAAAGGCAGCATGGGCCTCGGTCTCTCTGCCTGTTCCTAAAGCGTGTTATTTGCGATTCAATTTCACATGGCCTGCAGAGGCAATAAAGGGCAAAGGGAATTGCCCTGCAATGTATTCCAAAAGCCTCCTCGCACACCCACACTCCGGAGGATAACAATTTGCCAATATAACCTTTAATTAAATGAGCAGAAATCCTGCAGACCCCATGGTGTAGGAAGTCACTAAATAGAAGGAAATTATGTATGAGCTGCCCCCAGCCACTCGTTTTAGCTTGAATAGAATCTATCTGTCAGTAGGAACTTAAAAGTGCCTTGAGACAGAAGCACGAGGCAATTCTTTGTCCTACATCAGCTCTGCAGATGGCGGTGGTGGATGGTGGGCCGCTGGTGCCACCCTCTGGGATGAATAGTGGTGCCCCCTACAGGGAATGCAGGAAACACACAGGCAACACAGCCGCTAGTAGGGCTGGGAAGGATGCTTGGTGGGTCAAGTGAGGACCCGAGTTTGCTTTCCCAAAATCTACTTCCAAAAAGCCAGGCCAGGTGGTGGTGCATGCTTAAAAGCGCGGGGGGGGGGTATGAGGGGGTTGTGCTTGTCTTTCCTTTTCCCTGAGCAGGATAGCCTCCTGTGCAGCTGGACGCTTGAGGTCTGCCCCATGTTGCTGGTGAAGTGGAGCTAAGGAAGTGGAGACAGATGCATCGCTGGGGTTGACTGGCCAGCTAGCCTAGCAAAATCGGCAAGCTCCAGGTTAAAGGACAGACTCTGCCTAAAACAATATCGTGGGATGTGCTTGAAGATGATGCCTGACATCAGCATCTGGTCTCCAGATGCATGTGTACCTGTGTGCACCCACAGCTTCACACACACACACACACACACACACACACACACACACACACACACACACACACACACAGGAACTACTAGCAAAAAGCTGAGCCACCCGCATTTCAGAGATGGCTTCCAAATACTTTGCATCAATTGAACAGCTTGCCAGTGTGGCGGACTCTTGTCTCAATTTAGGGTGATACTAATGAGGCAACAGTCGCTGTGAAAACCCAGGGGCAACACCCCCGAAGGGAAACCAGCAACACTGGGCAGTTCTGAAACACCTATCTGGCTGCATGGAAGTCTGTCCTGCTCAGTGGGGAGGAAAGATGAACACAATCTCCCCACCTCCTCCCACGGCCACTGCCCCGCTATGCAGCTTTCAGTAAGACCTGGCCATGTGACTGCCAGGCAGAGCACAAACTTGCTCCATCCTCAATTCACACCCTTCCCTATATCCTCTCGATGCACATGCTATGGCCAGAGCATAAGCAGAAAGGCTATGTCCCTGTTCTGCTCACAGCCCTCTGGACAGAGCTTGGGTCTACCCCAAACGTTAGGACCCGACCTCATAGCCTTCTGCTCCAAACCACTCTCTGCTGCTGCAACACTCATTCAAACCCCCAGCCTCAGTCGAGCCCAGACTATTCCAGCGTCTGTTACCTCTATCTCTGTTCATAATGTACCCTATGAATAGAATGCACCCACTCCCATAATTCCACAGGCCCAAACATAGCCCTGTCCTCCCATGGCACCTTCCCTCAGTAGGGTTCATCTCCCGCCCCCAACAATGTCTCATGACTGGCCTCAAACTTACGGTGAAGGTGAGGATGTCCTTAAAGTTCTGAGTCTCCTGCCTCCGCCTGCTGAGTGATGGGATTTCAGTCACACAGTACTGTGTATAGCAGTACATAGCACTAAGAATGAACCCAGGTGTCATTCATGCATGCTAGGCGAGCACTCTAGCAACTGGGCCACTTCCCAACCCCTTTATCATTTTTTCTTAGAGCTTCTTTCACAGTATCTGATCATTTTTTCCCCTCCTGATCTAAGTTGAGGACCTGAACCTAGTCTCTGTTGTCACCTGAGTGAGTGACGCACTCTTGCTGAGATACTCATAGATGCTTGATAAATGTGGGTGAAGTATCACATTAAAGAAGATAGGTTTTTTGTGAGACTTATACAAGAATTAGCTTTATTTCACGAAGAAAATAATTTCCAATTGTGTGGAACATCATATCATACTGGCAACAGGAGTCTTGTGTGTTTCTCTCTGTCTCTGTCTCTGTGTGTGTGTGTCTGTGTCTGTGTGTACAGGAGTATGAGAATGTGTGTGTGTAGGTGTGGATATATATGTGTGTATGTGTGCAGAGGCCAGGGGAGGATGCTCCTGTCCTTCTCTGTCTCTGTCTGCCTTATTTTCTTGATGTAGGGTCTCTCACTGAGCCCGGAGCTAGGCTGACAGCCAAATTCGAAATCCTCCTGGCTCTGCCCCCATAGCACTGAAGTTACAGCCATGTACACAGCCATGCTCATGTTTTTATATGAAAGCTGGGGATCTGAACTTAGGTCCTCACGATGACAAAACAAGTACCTTACCTATCTCCGTGGCCCCAGGGAGAGGGCTTTAAGGTGACCAATCCCACAGCCGAAGCTTCAGTAAATGGAAGTTAAACTACAAGGCTCTAGGGGGAGGGTGTGAAAGGAATGGAATTAAACTGCTAGATTTTATTAACTCAGGGCTACCAGATACATAATCTAATTTCTCCAGGGAAACTCTCCGAGGCTTAAAGAAAAGTGGAAGCAGATTCACTCTTAAAGGGGATGAAGAGATAATCAGTATAGACACTGACTGACCCTGGGGACATAGATGTGCTTCAGTTTCCTCCAGGAAGCTGAAATTCTGGGCCATGATGTTCCTTGCCATGGTGGGCTTAAGCTTCAAGCATCCCAGGTCTAAATTACACCACCTTCATTGTCCATTAAAATTTCATGGGCAGAAACTCTTGTTCACCAACTCAGCTATAGGGAGGTTGTAGCTGAAGTTTCTGGAGACCCCATGGGAGCCAATGTCCAGCTGGCTCTATGTTTCTGTTTAGTATCTACCTGAACACTGAAAAACTGGCTCATTTTGTATATATATGATCGCAGCCAGAGGGAAGAAAACTGGTCCAATGGATGACTGGGTGATGAGTGTGGGGTGTCTTTTGGATGTACTCTGACTTCAGCTTTCAATAGCTGATGTGGGGTTTTCCTCTGTATGCTGTGAAGGCCATTGGTTAATAAGGAAACTGTCTTAGGCCTACACAGGGCAGAATATAGGTAGGTGGGGAAAACTAAAATGAATGCTGGGAGAAAGAAGGCAGAATCAGGATAAGCCATGGAACCGCTGCCAGAGACAGACATGCTGAAACTTTGCTGGTAGGCCATGACCTCATGGTGATGCACAGATTAATGGAAATAGGTTAAATTAAGATGTAAGAGTTAGCAAATAAGAAGCTAGAGCTAACAGGCCAAGCAGTGATTTAAATAATATGATTTTTGTGTGATTATTTCAGGAGTCTGGGCAGCTGGGAAACAAACAAGTGGCCTCCCACTACAAATCGGCATGACAACATGGCCAACTAAATCTGCTTAAAAACCTGAGAGAGCTTGAAAAGGAATTCTAGACACAAAAATACAGAGTTTAACAGAGCTTCTTGCTGTTTGTTAACGGCATGCTGCAGCTCCTTCAAGAGAGGTTTTCCTGATTCAGTGGTAGCAGAAAAAAAAGCTGTTTTGAAACACTGGCTTCCTAGGCCATGATGCCAGCGTGAATTCTGGCTCTTTCAGCAGGCCGAGCATTTAAATGGGTTTCTGGGCAACGTGCTGCAAATTACTTGGTGGCAGCATGGGCCAACTGGTTATCAGATTTGAGGTGGTGAGGACAGATCCACCCTGTAGTCTCAGAGGTAGTGAATGGACTTCTGCCATGTTGGACTGGATGGAGCAAGCAGGTAGGGCCATATTTCCCCTAGTAATGCTACCACTTAAGTTCATAAGAAGGCCTTAGCATTTTAAGAAGCATTTCTGGTGAGAAAAGGATTACAGATACACAATAAAGACAGATTCAGACAAAAAAAAAGACCTTTAAATGGGTCACAGTGTTGGATAAATGCACATAGGCTTGTGAGAAAGAAGAAAAAGAGTATAGAGAGTTGGAAAAGAAGTAAATTGCTTAAAAAAAAAAACAAAGTGTTTAAAGAGATAGAGTACAGACAGTCATAGATTAAAAGGAGTAAAGAAAAATAAGCCATGTAAAGATGGAAAATTCACAGAGAGTTTGGATTATGTATATTATTGTGTTTTCTTTGAATATTTTGACTACAGAGAGACATTTGATTCTGGGGACTGCTAAACTAAACCAACATATATGTTTTAAAGGTTTCTTGACTTCAAAGTTTGAGTCTAAGGATATGTTGCTTCGGAAAAGAGGTTCTTCTTTTGTTTCCACAAAGGATGAGAACCTGTGGAATCCTTTTAGACTAATGTGGTTTGATGGACCAAGACCACCCAAAAGGTCTCTGTGAACACCCCCAAAAATACTTTGTCCAATAAAAATCAGAAAGCAGTTTGGAAAGAGCTATGCCCAAATTCCCAAATATTATTTATAAATGCTTGTTTAAATTTAAAGGGGGATATGCTATAGAGATTTTTATTGGTATGGATTTTGGTTTATTGATATAAATTTGAGGTCAATTTTGTTATACTGTTGTATATGTATATTTCTGCTCTTGATTAAGGTATTGTGATTGTGTAGTTCATTTAAAAATATAATGTATAATTAAGAAATATAGGCTAATAGATAATCATCTATAATAGTCAAGCTTGTAGTCATGATAGTAGGTTTTCTAGATATATAGAGATATATTTCAGCTAGATAGGCATTCTTCAAATCTTTCAGAGACCTTCAGAATATGGCATTTCAAATGTTTACAAGCTTAAGACTTTTCATGACAATGAGACCCATCTGCTCCTGGCAGCACCAAGCTACTTCAAGAGGATGATGGGCATTGAAGAGGCTCTTTATGGAGTTTGTTAGCCATTTGGGCAAGAAACTGCTCTTGCATGGACTGCTTGATGCTATGCTATATGGACTGGACATGTAGGACCCACAGATAAATGACTGCTGAACTTGCCTAAAGGTGAGATGTTCCTTCAGGGTTCCTGCTTCATAAAAGAGTCTGCCAGATATTCTGCAGGGCACAAAAGAAAGTGACTGGCAAACTGCTAATATAGACAAAACTGTCTTGGAAATTTCCTGCTTCATGGAAAAGTCTGATGGATACTATAGGCCTGTAGGCTGAAGATGTATGCCCCAAAGGTACAGAAGAACTTTGGGTGACTGTTTAGGCAGCAAGATGTCTCTGTCAATTCTAGAGTTTTGGAAGTTGCTTACAATGCACTTCCTGTTAATTTAGGTAATATTATATCCTTCTGGAGTCTTTGATGGAGTTGAGGAATATATAGTTATAGTTATTATTTTCCCTAGTTATGACAAAAGATAAAATAGATATAAATATTATAACTGTAATTCTTGTTTTGTTGTATGTAATTTTTCAATTTTAAAGTTAAAACCTTCCTTATTTAAACAGATTCCCCTCTGTATGCTGTGAATACCATTGATTAATAAAGAAACTCTCTTAGGCCTACACAGGGCAGAATATAGGTAGGCAGGGAAAACCAAACTGAATGCTGGGAGAAAGAAGGTAGAGTCAGGATAAACCATGGAGCCACTGCCAGTGACAGACATGCTGAAACTTTGCTGGTAGGCAATGACCTCGTGGTGATGCACAGATTAATAGAAAGTGGTTAAATTAAGATATAAGCGTTAACAAATAAGAAGCTAGAGCTAACAGGCCAAGCAGTAATTATTTAAATATGGTTTCCATGTGATTATTTTGGAAGTCTGGGCAGCCAGGAAATGAACAAACAGCCTCCTACAACAAATAGCAAAAGTTGTGTGATTTTTTACTGTTATTTACCATCCATCCCTCTCAAGGCTTAATCTGGACTGACCTAGTATCTTCCTTTGATCAATATGAAACAGTAGTAAAAATGTCATCCTCAGAGTTCTAGAAGCCAGGACTGAAGAGCTTACGATTTCTATTTTCCACATCTTGGAATGCTGCTCTGAGGCCACTGATCAGGACACTAGTCTGGGCTCCTGAAGGGTCAGATTGGTCAATTCACTGCAGCCTATACTAACTTCTCAACATACAGGAAGCCCACCAGAGACCCTTAGCCCTACCCACACTGCAGATGAATGAGTGGATAGTAGCAACACGCAAAGCATCAGAAAGGACTCAGTTCTGGAGTGGTTGCTGGCCCAGTGGTGGAATTGATAAGCGATAGCAGGGGCTTGATCCCCGTGTGAAGTCTTTCTCAGACTGCTGTAGAGCTTCTCTAGGAACCAACCTTTGGTCTACAGAGCAGAACTCTCTCCCCACCTTACCTCTCTGCGCCTGTCTTTCTCCATTCCTTCCCTGGCTCAGAACCAACACTGACACATAACCTGTATTAACAAGCTAGGTCCCTGCTTGGTGGGGAGAAAGAGAAATAGGGGGTGTGATGGAATATCAGAGAAGACAAGGGAAACGGTCTCTGGAGAGCGCTTTTACTCCGAGTGTCACCAGAGACTTCACAGCACCCCCAAATAAAGAAGAGCCTCACCTGACTTCTCCAGGGTCATTCACAGAGGCATCAAACTGTCTCCAAAATGGTTCCCCATTACTGTTTGCTTCTTTTTCTCCCATCTGAGCACTTTCTGCCGGACATAACTATCTCCCAGCTCATTTCTTGCCTAATTTGTTTCTGTACTTCCATCATGTGTCCCAGTTTCTAAAGTACTTGTTAATCTCACTCTTTGATGGATTTCATCACCAAGAACAGAGGCAGGGACAAGGTAAAGGATCTTATTAGAGATCATTTAGAGAATGAAAGGAAGATGGAGAGGTGAGTGGGTGGGAGAAGGTGTAGATGGATAGATGAGTGGGCAGACTAAAGAAAGAATAGATATCTGAATGGTGTCTAAAAGGATGAATGGATGGATAAATGGATGAATGGGAATGAGTGTGAGTTGACTCTAGTCTTAGAGG
Organism: Ondatra zibethicus; assembly: GCA_004026605.1. Classification (NCBI taxonomy): domain Eukaryota; kingdom Metazoa; phylum Chordata; class Mammalia; order Rodentia; family Cricetidae; genus Ondatra; species Ondatra zibethicus. The sequence continues at coordinate 108,986 of PVIU01005106.1, forward strand.
AAGTAGGAAGAAAGTTTGGAAAGGAAGGATGACATTTTTGCAAATTCACATGAAACAAATAATGGTAGTATTGTCAACATTGCTCATCAAGTGTCGTTCTGCTGCCTCACCTGGGGTCACTCTTCACTGGGCACAAACCCCTCAGTTATGGTGCCATCATCTCCAGTTCATACAGGAAGAAACAAGAGCATGGGAGTGGGGAGTGAGGGTATGGGTAACATGCCCCATGCCACCCAGTCAGTATGTAGCTAAGTTTGGACTGGAACCCAGGCTGCCTGGATTCCAAGTCCATAGGACCCCCTTCCACATTGCACAGCCTCTCAAAGGTAAGTCACCAATACTGAGTATCTTTAGAGCAAAGAGAGAAGAATTAGGGGACATGGAGAAAGAAGCCAGTCTTTGCTGTGCTGGGCACCCTGACATGAAGGCTCCCTGCATCAGGAGCTGTGCTAAACTCAGGAGGGTGGCTTTCAAATGGGTCTCAAGCTGACCACCCCACTCTTCTGATCTCAGAGATACAACTTACAAGCAATTCTCTTTGCCACTGGGACTAGGGATAGCTCCTGCTTGTCCTGAAAGGTAGGCTTCTAGATCATTTTGGGAGGTCAGTCACATACTCCAGCAAGTACCAAAAGCTCTACACCCGTTTGGTTCTATAGAGATCGCCTCTTATAATCCCCAGCCTGCTTCAACCTGACCCACAGTGTCCACTGTCCCTGAGCCAGTCCCACTTGGTGCTGCAGGCTGCTGGTGTCCCATCCTCAAGACTAATAAAGCACTGATCATCTCAGCTGTCTAGTGAGGCTGTTGTGTGGAAGGGACCATTTCAGTAACTAGTGACATGAACCCCTCTGTCATCAGTCAGGTTTCTGGGAAGTGATGAAATTGCCCATGAGGGGGATAAGAGATGAAGATAGGACATGAAACTGGGAGGTTCTTGTCTCCTTGGTCCTCAGCCTCAGCTGGACCAAATGTGCTTGTGTTAGTCCGTGGTATACTAAAATGGGGAGGCCAGAATAGAAGTTTGAGGTTGATCAAGGCAGAGTAATAGTTATTTGTAATCCCAGGACTCAGGCGGCTGGGGGCAGGTAGATGCACACAGATACAGAGGGACTCAATCTCAAAAGGAAGGAAGGGATGGAGGGAGGGGGAAGGAAAGGGGAGGAGGAACTGCTGGAGCCCCCCCCCAAACTTATGTGGGACTCTACTAATGGTTCCAGTCATTCCAATTCCCTTGTCATATTAAAGTGACCATCGCTGAGATGATGGCTGCCAGGAGAGCCTGGGTACGAAGCCCTTAACAGACACTTAGGGAATTACTACAATAAATTAATATCATGGTTAGTAAATGCCCCGTGATTAAGCTCTTTGCAAATAGCCTGCTGCCACTGGAATAGGTTATGGGCAAAATTACTTATGACAAAAAGTGACATGAAAACAGCAAGAAATGAAATTGTATGGGCAATACGATTTTCTCTCAGTTTTTTAAAAAGCTAAATGGATGAGGAAAATGACCCGAAAACTACAGACAGAACTGATTACAGCAGTTGTGTTAGCAGCCTAAGATTATTGGCAGCATATCGTGTTCTTGCTGTTTCCCAATTGTTCTGAAATGTCGCAGGTTGCTCCCAAAGCTGCAAATATATTCCATAATGTTTTAAAATAAGCTCCTCCTCAGCAGAGATTAATATTATGATGAAGTTTTGTATAGTACCAACTGTAGCTGGATGTGAGCCCCCAGAAAACATTGAAAAATATCTGCCATGGGTTGGAGAAATGGCTTAGTCTGTAAGGCAATTGCCTTGCAAGTCTGAGAACCTGAGTTTGATCTCCAGCATTCATATAAAAAAAAAAGTAGGGGTGGTTGCAAACAGCAAACACTTATAAGCCCAGCTATGGAGAAGTGGGAACAGGAGGGTCCCTGGAGAGTGAGGGTCATCAAGAGACTTTATTTCAAAAACTCTGCTTTAAAAAGTGGATGCTTCCCAAAGAAGAGCACCCAAATTGTCATCTATGTGCCTGTGAACCCTCATATTCATGAGCATGTGCACACACAGAAGAAAAACAAAGCTTGCCATAGAGTCCTGTGCTTACAATCCCAGCGCTGGTGAAGTGGAGGCAGGTGGATAGCTGGGCCTCACTAGGCATTTAGTCTCAGCTCCCTGGTGAGTTTCAGGCCCTGTCTCAAAAAAAACAAAAAAGCTGGACAGCATCTAAGATCAGGCATGCATGGGTATCTGTACACACACATGCATGTGCACACTTGCCGGCATGCGTTATCTACTAGCGGGGAGACAGAGCCAACCCTGACATACTCAAGAGAGGACTGGGAGGGAAGAGACAGAGGTAGAGGCTCTAGCCTGAGCTTTTCCTATAACTGCAGACAAACCCATTCATCTATCAGTGTCTAGTTTTCCTCAGCAGAATGAGGATGCTGCCCACAGGGGTCCTACATCACCATTCTCTTGGCAACAATCAAAGCAGCCAGATGGCTCTGGAATGTTCTTGGCAAGGCCAGCATTTGCATACTCTCTGCTCCTCATACATCCTCCGCTCCCAGCACCAAAGCCAGCTCAGACCAGGCCTCTCACCTTTTCCATCCTTCTGTCCTGAGTCTTCCTAACCTGACCGGGAATATACAGTCCTGCTTGCTTAGCCTATACCTAAGAGTTCCAGGACATTCCCAGAGGCCTGTCTACAGCTTTCCTGAACCCCAAAGAGAAAATTTTACACAAACAAGCCTCTGTCCCGGGCTGGTGTGTTCTGTGTTCATGTAGACCTCTCCCACCTGGGCCTAGAACACAGGTACTGTTTTATTATTAAGTGAAAAGTTGAAGACTAATACTAACCACTGGTGAGGATGAAGACAGGATGAACCTCTGCACTGCTAATGGAAATGTAAACTAGTCCAGCTGTTATGAGCGATGCAGCTTCCTCAGAAGACGAAGAATAGATCCAGATAAGACCCAGCCACGTCACATATCTCAGTTAGGGTTTCTATTGCTGTGAAGAGACACCATGACCACGGCAACTCTTAAAAAGGAAAACATTTAACTGGGACTGGCTTACAGTTCAGTCATTATCATCATGGTGGGGAGTCTGGCGGTGTGCAGCACTGGTCACAATAGCTAAGTTATAGAACCAGCATAGATGTCCAACCGCAGGGATGAATACAGAAAATGGGGTTTTTATACACAAAGGAAAGTTTAACCTATAAAGAAGAATGAAATCGTACCATTTGTTGAAAAACGCAACTGGAGATAATCACACTTAGTGGATCAAGTTTATCTCAGGAAGAAAATATTACATATTTCTCTCATTCGTGGGCCATGGATATTTACAGATACATAAAAACATATATGTGCTAATGACATGAAAATAAAAGCAAAACTATCTAGGGAAACAAAAGGGGGTGATGGGTGAGATGGGGGGGAGGAGACAGCAGGACATGGAGGGAGGACAGAACCTGCCCAAGGAACAATATACACATGCATGGCAATTGTTTATGTGACCCTCTACAATCACATTTAAAGTACAATATACACATGCGTGACAGTGGTTTATGTGACCCTCTACAATCACTTAAAAAGTTATTTTAGCAACAGAGAAGTTAAAGTTAAGGGGAAAAAAATAACATGTAGGGAAAGAACCCTGGCAGAATTTCCAAATCCATCCTGTCTTAAGCACACCTTTCCAGAAATTGGATTTTGTTCTTCTCTGGAGAAGCGGTGGCTCGTTCCACTGAGTGGGCAGCTGGCTAAGGTCAGAGCGACTGCTCCGGCGTGGATTACCACCTTAGCCTCTCAGACTTTTATCACTTGGGAAATCTCAGCTGGAATGCCGACTGGCTCATTGATTGGTGTCAAAACCACATTTTCTATTTTACCCAGCATTTCCTTTACCTCTAAAATAGCATCCTCTCTCCCAACCCTGAGGCAGAGCTCTGATAGGAGAAATCAGACATCTGTGAGCTGTGGTCACCACGCAGAGGGCAAGGAGATGGCAGGTCAGGAGCCGCACACAAGCTGGATGACCGAGTCATTCTGGTACTCTAACGCTGACTTCCTACACCAATGCGTAGGCACTAGGCTAATACAGTGAACTCTGCCACCAGGGAGTGAGGGTAAAGACAGGAAGACAGAATCCAAAGAGCTGCACTAAAATCAGGTCCTGATCCCATCAGCCCTCCCTCTCTGGTCGCTACCTGCGAGCACTGGATAATGCTGGAGTCTGGGCTGAAAACTCAGAAGATCAGGCTGGACGGCAGGTTCAGTGGTTAAGAGTTGGCACCTCTCCTGCAGAGGACTCCAGTTTGGTTCCCAGGATCCAGGTCTAGTGACTCACAGCTTCCTGTAACTTCAACTGGAGGGGATGCAATGCTCTCTTCTGGTCTCTGTGGGCATTGCACTCATATGCACAACCCACCCCCTCCACCCCTCAGTACCCAAAACACACATAACTTAAAAGTAAGAATAGGGGCAGAAAAGACGGCTCTGCAGTGAAGAGCACTTACTGCTCTTGCAGAGGACCCACATTTGGCTCCCAGCACCCATATTAGATGGCTCACAACAACCTGTAACCTAGTTCCAGGGGATTGGACACTCTCCTCTGACCCCCAAGGGCACCTGCATATATGTGGTACATTTAAACTCACACAGATACACATATGTTTACACAACAGCAACAACAATGCTTTTTTTTTTTTTTTGGTTTTTCAAGACAGGGTTTCTCTGTAGCTTTGGAGCCTGTCCTGGAACTAGCTCCCAAGTGCTGGGATTAAAGGCGTGCGCCACCACCGCCCGGCTCCCACAGCTGTGTTTCTAAGAGCCACTTTACACATGTGCCTCTATCTCCTGGTTAAAACAATCTTATTACAGCCCCCCCCCTTCAAAAAAAGAGAGAAAACCTTGTCTGAAAGACAGATAACTGAAGCTGTGATTGCCTAATGACTTGTGGTTGAGGATTCATCTATAGAGTGTTTTTTTTGGTTGTTCGAGACAGGGTCTCTCTGTAGCTTTGGAGCCTGTCCTGGAACTAGCGCTTGTAGACCAGGCTGGCCTCGAACTCACAGAGATCCGCCTGCCTCTGCCTCCCGAGTGCTGGGATTAAAGGCGTGTGCCACCACTGCCCAGCAACAACAATGCTTTTAAAAAAATGAATAAAATAAAAATAAAATCATTTTTAAAAACAAGACTATAAGGCGAAACATAGGCCCTTTTCGCTATTAGTTCCAGAGTTTGATTTTCAAGTTTTCAGTGTTAGTTCACAAAATATCTGAACTAATTCATTTACAAAAGAAAGAGGTTTATTTGGGCTCACAGTCTGGAAGGCTCCAGTCCACAGCTGGTTGTTGGTCCATTGTTTTACTCCCGTCCCGTGCTAACACATCATGGCAGGTGTGAAGGACAGTGTGGTAAAGCACTCTTCCCAGGGCCAGGAAGCAAAAGGCAAGGACAGGAAAGGGGTGAAGCCTCATAATCTCTTTGGGAGGCACACCCCCAGTGACCTAAAGGACTTCTCACAAAACCTCCCCCTTTACAGGTGTCACCACCTCCCAACAGGACCACCCTGACACCAAGCCTTGAATACATGAAGCTTCAGTGGTCATAACACATTCATTTCAGCGCCAGTTCTGGAACACCACGGGCAGAAACTATGTGAGTCTGGTCTAGTAAAGTCTCACTTTCACATCCTTCACTCAAGAATGAAACTTAACATATAAAACAGGCCACAAGGAGCATGATCCCATTGGGACATCAAAGCAAAGGCTCCGAGGAGACATTGTGGTTTCAGAAAGAGTCCTGCCAAACACAACTGCACAGAAGGCTAAAAGCTAAAGTGGCTTCTAAGTGCTCCTGCAAGAACAAAGAGAACACTTAGCCGCTGGGTGTGGCTGCTGGACTGTGAAGTCATTGTGACTGAGTCTAATTCGTTGCAATGATTAACCTTTCACTATCGACTTGATAGAAGTCAGAATCATCTGAGTCTAACCTTTATGCATATCTGTGAGGGAGCGTCTAAGATTAGGTTAAACAGGGTAGAAAGACTACCCTGAGCGTGGGCAGCACCATCCTAGGCCGAGTTCCTAGACTGAATAGAAAGGAGAAAGGGAGCTGAGCCCTGGTATTCATCTCTCTCTGCTTCCTGACTGTGGATGTCATGTGGTAAGAGAGCCAACTTCTTGCTCCCACTTCTATACCTTATGCTCCATGGTGGGTGATCTGCTTGACTGTGGGCCGGAATAAACTCTTATTCTCTTAAATTGTTTTCTGTCACGTGACAGCAATGGGAAAAGTCTTCATAGCCATTATCCACTGCTCATGTCCCAGATGACCCTGAGTTGGGTGCCCATAGCGTGACAGAAAGCAATGTGCAGGGGGAAAGGTGTCATTTCAGCTCAGCATCGCTGGGGGACATCGGGATAGGAGCTCAAGCAGGCCCTTGAAGCAGAAAGCCGAGGGACTCTGCTTGCTGGCTAACTCCCAGGTGCCATGCTCAGCTAACTTTCTTAAACAGCTCAATACCACCTGCACAAGGAATGCTGCTGCCGGCAGTGAGCTAGGCCCTCCTACGTCAATGAGCAATAAAGATGGTCCCTCACAGACATGCCCATGGGTCAGTCTGATTCAGGCACTCCCTCAACTGAGACTCCCATCTCAGCTGATCTAGTCTGCAGCAAGCTGATGATGATATCCTAAATAGGATAATGAGCGAGGTCATGAGTCCTCCCCCCTCCCTACCCCCACGTCCCCCACAGAGGCACTCTGCTTTTCAGGGCTCCAGCACTGCACCCCCTTCCTTCTCTTTCTGTGGCATTTCTTCTCAAGCTGCCTGGGCCAGGTCTTGAGCCCGCCTGCCTTTTCCTTTTGGCCTCTACCTGTAAGCCCTAGAAAATAGGGTGGAATTCGAGAAAAAAAAATCATAAAATTAAATACATAAGGCGAAGTCTGAAAAACATCAGCCCTTTTTGTTATGTTAGTTTCAGAGCATTTGATAAACAACAAAAAAATATATCATGCAAACCCTGCAGTCTGCTGGAGCTGCTTGAAGCCCGAGAGTTGTAGACACCAATTAAGAAGGAATGGCGGGCCATTATCGATCTTCTGTTAGCTCAGCAGGCTAACACTGGAGAAGGAAGAAGTTCACATGCCACACAGAGAGCATTCTTATCTCTTTTCCAATGAAGCTCAATTTGATGTCTATTCCCAAAGGACCAGCAGGCACCCAGCAGCCTGTCAGGGCCTCGGGGCATGCAGAGAGATGGAGCTATGGCAGCACTGCTGGGGACCTGGTGCTATTCTGGGACCTTCTCTTGCAGCGTGCTGCCAGAAAGCCTTCCTCTGCACCCTGCACGCACAGGTTACAATCATAATCCTGACAAGAGATGGGTGGTAGTAAGGTTAATGACGCCAAAATATGCAGGAGAGATGGTGCAATAGTAAAGAGATCTCCTGCTCTTCCTGGAAACCTGCATCCAATCATCAGCATCCATGCGAGGCAGCTTCCAATAGCCTATAACTCCAGCTGCAGGGGACCTGACACCCTTTTCTGGCTCACAGTGATACCTGCACATGTATGGCATATACCCAGACATAGACACTTTTTTTTTAAGTTTACAGGTCTCCCAGCTGAGCTCCAGTTGAAGTAGGAAAAGAAAACCGGGGAAATGATAGGGGCACAGGAAGGAAAAGAGCCCCTAATCCTAGAGTCTGACTGGAGTATCTTACTAGCAAAGAATCAAGAATTCCAACACAGGTAGCAACATTTACTGTGAACCTGCTGACATGGAGAAAATATTCCATTCATAAAAAGATATTTTATCAGAAGTGGTAAGGAGCCAAGCTGAAGGCCTGAATGTATGTCACCTTGGGTAGTCCTTTTCCTCTCCCAGACATTTTCTGGGAAATTTGAACACAACTATTAACTTTGTTTATTGTGAAGATACCCTAATCTCACATATCCCCTGAGATAAACTAACTTTTCAAGCACTCCTGGGGGACCCCTGGCATCTATTTTAGGTTCCTTAGTGACCCGCCAAAATAGTATGTGTGGCTATTGCAAGGACAATGAAGTGTGATTCTATTAGGGAAGCAAGCATGCTTTCAGGTGTGTCTTACTTTCTTCTGAGCGTCTCTTAATCAGTATCCTTAAAATCTGCATTAAGGGCCAGAGAAATTGCTCAGCAGGTAAGAACAGTTGCTGCTCACACAGAGGACCCTGGGTCAGTTCCCTGTACCCACATCTGGTGGCTTCCAATTGCCTAGAACTACAGTACCAAGGGATCTGGTGCCTTCTTCTAGCCTCGAAGGGCACCTGCACATAAGTGGTATATATGTGTACACTTAGGCACATACACAAACACTAAGAAATGTTTTGAATAAATAAAAATCAATTCTAGTACCCAACTCTGTTTTATACTGGCTCATCTTGAAACTCTTTTCTGCATCAAAACCAAATGCTGGGATTGCCTGAATGTAGTTCTCTGAAGAGAACTCCCTGGGCTCCTGCAGTGGTGACATTGTTGAACTGTGTTCTCTGCTTTACTGTATTATTATTATTATTGTTGTTGTTATTATTATTATTATTATTATTAGACAAGGACCCATTCTGCAGTCCTGGATGGCTGAAACTCACTATACAGACCAGGCTTGTCTCAAACTCAGACACCCTTCTGCCGTGATTAAAAGGCTTGCTGATCTTGTTACAAAGTGTCCATTACCAAAATCAAAAACACCAATGATTCCCTATGCTGGAGAGGATGTGGAGTAAGGGGAACTCTCATCCATTGCTGGTGGGAATGCAAACTTGTGCAACCACTTTGGAAATCAGTGTGGCGGTTTCTCAGGAAATTGGGAATCAACCTACCTCAGGATCCAGCAATACCACTCTTGGGAATATACCCAAGAGAAGTCCAATC